>JBCEWB010518228.1:0-18992 GCA_039654565.1 Peronia peronii | reverse complement strand
TAGCTGGCGATAATTGGCATGAAAAGGTCCTTATGAGCAGCCAAAAAGTCCTTGAAAAGTCCTTGAATTTTGAAACATCTTGAGAGTGTGAACCCTGGACAGTGTTCTATGTGGAATAGAGGTTGAAGTAGTGTTCCAACTGTCCCCACCAGCTGGCTTATGTCTTGTTGGTGAGTACTTTCCTAGTGACGGATGTCAGGGGGAAGCTGTTTTGCTTTTGCCCTGGGTTGATGTTAGTGCCTTCTCGATACCATCATACATTCCACTGATGTTTATTGTTGTGGTGGCCTTCTGGACTTTTGAGCTGAGCTCTGTCCAATACTGGTTTACACAACGCCTGAGAATCTATTGCGCGTTTCTCATGTCCTTTCAGAGTCACCTGATAAGAATAAGTCTCTTCTCTCACTCTCTCCCCATTGTTTCCTTGTCATCACTTTTTTCTTTTTAGATGCTTGCAATTGGCATTTACTAATATGTCACGTTTCATCTGATGGGCCAGTAGAGAGGAGAAAAAAGGAGGGGGCAAAATAAGCTTATAGAAATTATAGACAATGTGTAAATTGCAGTTTGTAATGAAAATCAATGTGAACACCGCCACAAAATGTCTCATATACTTTTTCTATCGAGTGTTTATTAAAGTGGCTTTTTGGCTGATAGAATTAGTTGAATACAGTCAGACAATGTTGAGAAATGTGCAAAAAAGTAGAATATGCATAATTTGCCACTTTATTCAGAAAAGAGGCTGCCATTATCCTGGTACATATGAAACTTTGAGGCAGTTAATAACTTTGTCTAACTTTGAGAACCCGACACATAACTTTCATCACTTTTATTTGCCTTTCAGTGTTGGCCAGAAGTTGCAGACAATAACTGGAGGATACAGCCTGGAACAAGCTCAAAGGATTTTAGCTGAAATCAGACAGTTGCAATCCAAGTTATCACAAGGCGAGCACCAAAAGAAGGAACTCATGCAGGTAAGAGGTTTGCTTTTATTGAGGGGAGAGAGGGCGTGGAGTAAAAGTATTTATAAATACACAGTTTATATGTTATGTCACAGAATTCCATACAAACAGAGTTCATTGACTACATCAGGCATACTGGCTGTGTTAGCTTGTTGCGGAAATAGACATTCAAAATGATGAATTCATCATAGACAATATGTTATGGATGTGCCTTTCAATCTTGAGGTAAGCTATCTCAAGAGTGAGAACATTGAAAGTCATAGTCATAGCAGGCATATATATATTGTGGCTCAAAAAAAAAACAGAATCCATAAAAATTTTATTAAATCCTACAAAACTCGAAAGTCATAATCTTTCAAAAATGTGTTCCAAATGGCGTCCTTGGTGTTGGAGACAAACTTGTATACATCACTCAAAATTGTCAATTACTTGAACACATTCCTCTTTGGGGATTTCTTTGATTTTTGCTGTGATCGCCCCTTTCAGTTCACCAATCGTTTTAGAGTTGTTCTCAAAACACATTGTCCTTCAGATACTCTCACAGATAAAATCTGGGGGTTCAAGTCCGGTGAATGCTGTGCCCACTCAGCGTCACACTTCTGGCTGATCAGTCTTTCCTGAAAACGCTCTCTCAGCCAGGCTATGGAGACTTTCATGCAAAGCAATCACCTGACAAAGGTCCAGCAAATTTCAAGAAATTTGCTGGACCTTTGTAGGATTTAATAAAATTTTTATGGGTTCTGTTTTTTTGGGGGGTCACCCTATATATCTATAGTAAAGACATTCCACAACCAGCCAGCATTTTTGTTCTCACCAGCGCCTTTCTTTTGTAATTGCGCAAATGTACTGATAAATTGGATGTGTTCGATAATATTTGTGTACAATCAAAACAAACTCATGGCCCGTTGTTCCAGATATGTAGCAGTTCAAATGAAAATTGATAGATTATTTTAGCTCATATGCTGTCATTTCCCACTCATTCCCTCCCTCTCCCTCCTTTTTGTTTTTTAGAAATATTATGTGTGTATAATCTGATGAGTTGCAGTGTTAATTTGAATGATCGAATGAATGTTCAAGTAATAATGTGATAAAAAAAAAAAAATGGTAGCATGCACTTTTGTTATTGTTGTTGCTGTTGTTGTTTCTTGAACTTTGTGGAAGATGGACAAGCCATTCAAACACGTCTACCCTGTTTATGCCTTTCAGATATTTTTTATTCATAAACTATTCAAACAGTCTCATCAATCCTCTTGATGATTGTTACCCAGAGTGTGTGTGGAAGGGGGAGGGGTGGGGTTATCAATAATGAGAAAACAAGAAGGGAAATCATTTAGACAGGAGGAGAAAAGGAATAAAAAGTATAATACTCTAGCTGATAGTGAGGTGGGACAGAAACTCGATTGTGCAGTACATGTAGGTTTTAGATAGTGAAGCGCTTCAGTATCAAACAGGATCCAGCTCAACATACTTGGGCTGAGTTCATCTGGAGACTTGTTGGAGCTGTGCAAATTCTTACATTCTCTTCTTCTCTTAACCTGCCAAAGTTCCTGTTCATCTCACAGACTAAAGATGTTGGTGGGCTGAACAGGTGCTGAGTGCTGCTAAGTTTAGATCATCCCCTCTAAATGCTGTCTTCATGGCAGCAGTTCTCAGATTGTGATATAAGAGGGATTCAGACCATTCTCATGTTTTTTTTGTTTTTTTTTATTTTATTTTGTAATGCTCTCTGTGTCCATCTCTTTCTCTCTTCCACTTAAACTCTCTCAATATTCTGCACATATCACACACTTACTCACTGATTCATTGACTTTGCATTCTTCTCTTTTTTTTTGATTTTGTTTTGTTTGTTTAATTTTTTCTTTTTTTTTTTTCAGTCACTACACATTATCATCAAAATAATAAAGCAAGCTTTATCATACATTGCCTGACTAGAAATGATATACATAACATTAGAATTTTTTTTTTAAATTCAAAGTATAAATTGTTACTCCATAGCCAGAGATGTTGGAATCTGTCTGTCACTGTCAGTCACCTGATAACTGAAAGATGGTCGGAACTGTAGTTTTCACACAGTTTTGTCAGGTGATAACCCAGTTGGGAAAATCCATGTATATTTGTGAGTTCTTACAGTGTAGGTCATAGGCAGTCTAATTTCTTGTTCTTCAGGGAGCTTATCTCACTAATTTTCAAGGAATTCCATAGGCTCCAGCAAAGTATGCTTGGAATGAATTCATTAGTTATGTTGTTTCATTTTTTTTTTTTTTTTATATCTTGGAATTCCTTCATCTTTTTTTTTTTTTCATCCCCAACTCGTACTCCATAGCAGATGGAGGAGAAAAGCCCCCTCCTCCTCCCCCCCCCCCCCCCTCCAACCTTTTCTATTCTCTCAAAATCTTACACACAGTTGTTTCGTTATTTGCTTTTCTGGAATTGAAGGCCAAGAAGTTTGCTGATAAATCTGAAAACTGTTAGCATAACCAGTTATTTTACATATATAATATTAAAGATGATGGGCATTATATAATAAACGCTTCATGGGTAGAGTTGTATTTTATATAGTTTAAAGGGATTTTTAATTTATGTTTCCTATGAGTAGTTTCACAGCTTTGGATATTGAGAATTATCAAGATAAGTGAACCAGTGTATTATCGTGTGGAGTCTGAAGTTGTAATCTGTGAGAGATGAGGTGAATCAAGAAATCAGAAATATCATATTTGGTCTGATGAAGTTAGGTATATGGGCTTGTTCGCTTTGGAGAAAAGGCTTCTAATTCTTGTTTATTTTGTGTAAATTGTCAAAGATCGGCATCCTTCATGCTGTGCCATATACTTCTTTGCCTCTTATAATAAATTTTTTTTTTTTTTTTAGAAAATGAGGTTGTGTGGGTGGAGAGAAACTCCCAGGCATGTTACCTGTTACATAAATGTCATATTTTAACCGTTTGAGAGAACAGACATGCTTTTGTAAAATTTGCAGCTGCAGCTTTTCTTTCTTTTTCATCCTTTGGCCTGCCAGCTGAATTATTGGGATCCGTCATTATACATTTTTTTAAAAAAATTATTTTCTCAGAAGAGACTGGGTTATTCAGGTTAAAAGGAAAAAAAAAAGAAGAAGACAAAAAGGGGAAAGAAGAAAAAAAATATTGAACCATTGTAGAGAATGCACATTTTCCGAAGTAATGGGGAATTCAAAAAATATAGTAGTAATGCAGTTTGAAAGAAGCGAGCTAGAAAATACCATTCCCTATTTTCCCTGTCCTGATTTTCAGTTGATATTCTCTCTCTCATTCGTTCTCTCTCTCTCTCTCTCCCCCTTTCCGTCCCCTCTCTCTCCCTCGCTCTCTTTTTTAATCGACTGTTTCCTCTTCTCATATGGGAACAGGGGCATGTGCCATGGCGTGAGACGGAATTTGCATAGCAAACTATTTCCTGGTGGGATTGGCGGTTGGTGCTAGGCAGCTCTCTGTTCTCTCTGCTTTTAGGCTGATGCTTATTTGAACATTTTGACGCTTTTGGACATTGTGACAGTTTTATTTTATGTTAAGAATGCCAACTATTTTGAGTGGTTCATAACTTATAAACTTCAATCGTCTTTTTATCTACCGTAGGATAGCTCAGATATTTTTCATTTTTATATTTTTTTATTTTATTATTGTTATTATTATTATTTGAACGGGCTTAGGAGACTTGTCCATATTATACCAATCTAGATAAGGTTTCGGGCCAGCTGTAAAGCAACATCTGAGAACTGTCCACCTGTCAGTATACTTTAGTCTCTCAGTTTCAACTTATGCATACATCTGCTTTGTTTGTCATGGCCATATGGGTTCTGATGACATTAGTGATCGAATAAGTCATTGGTTGTCTCATCCATCCTAGATATTGTCTCCCGCATTCTGTTCCTATCATTGCTTTCTCTCCCAGCCCCAGCCCCACAACTAGATCTAAATGATTTTTTTCTTGTCGTAGGCAGGGATCGTAAATGTATGTGTTGTATGCTTATTTTGACGAGAATAAATAGCTATATCGGTACAAAGTGAAAACGGGTTGAGGGGGGGGGGGGGGGGTGGTAAGGGCTGACAAAAAATCTCGATTCTATTTCGACAATTTTGTTTTATTTTTTCTCCCACTGGGCTTTGAAAAAGGTAGCGAGATAAAATGAGATATTGCAAGGATACATAGAGCACGGGTGAAGCGCACCGCGTGAAATTCATTCACGGGGAGTCTGGTATAACGTAAGAAAACCCATAAGTATGGAGAAAATATAGAGTAACCAACACTTTCCCTCTGCTACAGCATTCAATGCCATTCACTGCATTTGACGCGTTTATGTGGTATAAGATAACTGCCCACGTTTTCCCCGTCAGACCTTGTACTTCAAGACTAAAATTAGTAAAATAGAGTTTTTGGCTGTCAACAGTTTCATTGTCGGCCACAGATTGATTTATTTATTAGTGTTATTAGTTTATTTATTTATTTATTTGTTTATTTATTTATTCATTTACTTATTTATTTATTTATTTATTATGGTAAAGATACGTTCAATTGTTACATTGTATAGTGTAAGGATATGGCATGAATACATAGGGGATAAAAATAAATATTTCTTGCTGCAGTCATGTAAACAGATTAATGTTCTTAGTCTCCTTTTCCATGGATTTAACAAACATATAATATTAAAGAAAACTCAAAACATGGTTTAACGTCCAGTCACACACTTTTAATCATCAAAATCCCAAACCCTTTTCTACGAAATATTGGTTTACAGTAGGCCTGTGCATGACCGGTCATGATAACCGGTTATAGCGGTCATAGACATCATTGTCGATCATCGATTATGATGACCGAAGATCGGTTACGTTGACGGTCATGATAGACCATGAAGCGAACGCGTTCATCAGTTAGCTACACCGGTGTCTTTGATCTCGGGAAAACTCAGTCCATCAGCGACACGCGATTTGTCCCAGTGTCATCCTTCTCATACCCCTCCCCCCTGTGTATGACCCTTTTTTTTCCCTTAGTAAAGCACGGGGGGTGGGGGGTGGGGGGGGGCTGTGCGCCGAATTTTATTCAGTATTTAACCCTAGAAGTGCCAAAAGGGTGATCAGCCCAGGTGTCACTTATACTACGTTGCATGTGAATTACGTTTTAGATAGTTGTAATACAGTAAGAGTAAGAGGAAATTCGTTTCATACGTGTATTGCCATTTGTGTCTACACTGTCATTTCCTGAATATAAATCAATATCATTGTGGCACTATTGCATTCTGGCTGTTTCTTATGATTCTTTTAGGGTTGAAACCATTTTTAAAATGATATATTCAAGGCGCGGGGCGCAAGCTTTGAATTTCCTCCTCCGCCACCATCCCACCTCCGTGCAAAGTTTTACACGTGGTATGTTGTTACAAAATGCGAACTTGTGAAGTGATCGTTATTGTTTGTGATTTAATTGAAATTTTAATTTATGAGCATAATATGGTAATATTTGGTTCGTGAAATATTGAGTTTCACACCCCATGATTTTCTTAATCTGAGTCACCGGTCAAAGGTCAAGTGAGCGAAACTCCGGCTGAATGTGGGTGGCGGGTTCTTTGTTTTTAGTCACAATAGACTAAGGTCAAGGCCATAACCATAACCGACGTTACACACGACAAAGAGGAAAATATTTAACCGATATAATAATCGACGATCGCCGGTCATGAAGTTGATTGACCGGTTAACCGTCAGTCACGAGTATTGTCGGTCCTGCACAGGCCTAGTTTACAGAGTTTAACCAGCGTTTTCCACAAGGGCTGGGATCCCAAATTGTTCTATCTGGATTATAATCCAATACTTTTAGATGTTATGCACGCAAGTAGTAGATGACCGCAGATAAGTCCTCTCCTGACAGAACGTCGCATACGTATGCATATCTAGGTCAGATCAGATTTTTTAAAGATTCGAATTGCCGATGCCTGAGCCCATCTTTTATTGTTTGTCCCATGTCTGTATCTTGCAAAAAAGATTTCATTTTTTTTTAATGTGTGCGAATTGCTATATACTGAATAACAGATTGAAACTTTTGTTTTTTTTTTACTCTCCTGTAAAATTTAATATGCATATGCAACGTTTTGTTGGAAAAGGGCAGAGATTATTGTAGAATATATTTTGCCATGATACACTTTCGGATTTCGAAGAGATGGTGAACTTCTATACCTCACTAAAGCCTATCACAGTGGAAAAATTCTGTGGTTGCCCTGACATTTTTTTCTAAACCACAAATAAGTGAAAGAAGAAAAAGAAAAAGAAAAACGATGGCCGGGTGAAGTTCAGGTGTGACGATAGAGACATCAATTTAGGTTGAGCCTTCGTGAGAAACCGGAAGTAAAGTTTGGTAGAGCAACTTTAACGATCCTCTGGCATTGAAGAGCTAATTAAGAAAGGTCCATTGCATTGACTAATTTTTGAAACATTGTTCTCTACTCATGAAGCAGGCATAAACTAAAAGCTGTAAAAGAAATTAAACGGAATTCATTTGGCTTCGTGGAAAACATTCGCGGACCCAATTTCCTGTGATATGATACTGTAGGTTCTATTTAGTAGAACAAAGAAGAACCAGAGAGAAAGCAAAAAGGAAGGGTGGCAGGAAAGAGAGAAAGGGGAGGGGGGGGGGGGGAGAAGGGTTGCTTGAGTGAGAGACATGCACGTAGCGAGGAATGGTTGGAGAAGACAGTGCCAGAAGTACATATCGTGTCAGAGTGAAACCGCGATATCTCGAGTTATTACTTTCCATCTCATAATATTAATATTAGGCTCAAACCTTTAGCAGGATAGGTTAAACTCCTTGTGTGCGTGGCACAGGGCAAAGATAACAATTAACCTCGTCCTCGAAAACTCGGTTCCCACATGTGGCACAATGAAAGCCTCACTTCCTCGATGATATATATTATTCATGAATTTATAGATAGAAAGACAAATGGTTAAACTATTCTATGGAAAATGATCCCCCAGCGTTGGATTAAGATTCAGTGATGATTGTGTTTGGCTTTGGAAATAACTGAAATAATAAGTACATGGAATCAGTGAATTGATTTTTTTTGTTTGGTTTACTGTTTGAAAAATTTGACTTACTTTGTGGATTTTGCCCGGAGTAATATGTTGTACAATGTGTGCCAGTCGTTTCTGGCTTCCTACAGACGTCAGTCATTTAGCAGTGTACACCACAGACTATAAGTCTGTGGTGTATACTTTATTTTATGAATTGGAATAAGCCATAAATTCATTAAAAACGGTTGTTTGTGTGAACTGGTTCTGGCGTTTCCAGCTGATATTATGAGATGGCTACAGGTGAGCTCTTTATCTTTAGATGTGATGATGGGGCCCCGAAAACGGTCGACTGTTTACCCTACGCCCTTCACGTAGACTTGACCCCGGCAGGTTTCTGTAGTTTTCACACTTCGCATAGTTTGTGCGTGAGTCAGCAGGTGCGGCGCGTGCCAGGTAGTACCCGAGGCTCGTGCCCTGCCAGACGCCAGCAAGCCTGGATGGATGCCCCCCCCCCCTCCTCCTGCTTCCCCTCAACCCTGTTCCTTTCCTCTTGCTCTGCAGTGGCGGGTTCGGGTACGAACTATACAACTAACGGCAGTGATCTCAGCGATACCATTTCTCGTGTTGCTCACCATAGAGATAGCCGCCCCTGCCATGGTTGAAAGCCGTAACGGAGCTGAATTCTCATTGACGGGGATGTTTTCAGCCAGTGCAATTTGTGATTTTGATTCGATAAAAGTCATCTCTTAATGAGCACGTGTAATTCTTCTTTATTTCCTGCAAAGTCTGCAGTGACAGCGATTACTTGGCCCGGCACTGTCCCGAATTTTGTGTTTATGGTAGCATGTCAAACTTTGGTCTGCTTTAGGTCTATGGATGGAGTGATGGGGTTTTCAGAAAGAATAAGAACAGGAGGAGTGGAAATGCAGAAAGTTCATAGAGACCCTCTACAATATAAAATTGGACCCGCTTTCGACAACTCCTCTTGTGTTCTTGTTACTAATTGGTTTTTCTCTTTTCCTCATTCTTTATTTTCTGTTGACTGTTGGGAAGGACATGTGAGGTGTAGATGCATGCATACATGATTGATGGTTATTGCTGATGTCAAGTTTTGGAACAGTAATAGCTAATACATGTTTAAGAAACTGTTTGTAAGGGAAAATAAAGAAGAGGAGGAGGAGGGGGAATCGGAGACGGTGGGAGGAAGAGGGGTGCAAAGAAAGAGAGACTAACGAAGGGTTGTTAATTTTCATTCTGAGGAAGGCTGCTGCTCTGTGCGTCACCAACCGCCAGGTGTATGTCTGTCTGGCTGTGTGTGTGTCGTGGGGGGGGGGGGGGAGGAGGGGAGGGGGGTGAAACATTGCACAGTTGAATGTAACCAAGATTCAATACGCCACAAAACTGACTCAGTCCAAGTCAGTGACAGTTGACGGAATCATAGGATTGGATAAAAATCGCGATTGTAACATAGCCGAGTACAGTGGGAGATGTTGGTATCGTGAGCTGAAATTTAGAATCAGCGTTATCGATTCCGTCCCATTATCAGGCCTGAGCACTCAGGTGTCAGAGATCCGAGCACGCGCTCGGAATGTGAGCATTGCACTGGTTTTTAACTATACTCTTTCTTTCTCTCTCTCTCTTCCCACGTATCTTCCTCTCCCCATACCACTCTTCCTCCCCGATCCTCGTCACCCCGTTCGCTTTTTAACCTGCCCGATGTTTCTTTCTTTATCTGGTCAGGTCACGAAATGAAGAGAGAGAGAAAGAGAGAAATCGAGATCAAGAGAAGAGAGCGAGGAAGGAATATGGTTGATCTGTGGAAATGAAAATGTGGCGGAGCAGAATCATTTAGGCAATATTTATTTTGGTGGGAAAAGAGGGGGAGGGGGGGAGGGAGGGCGGTGGCAGAGGAAATGTGGAATGTGAGTGAAATGTTGAAAGGAGGTCTGATCGTTGCTTTGACGAAGCTGTAGGAAGAAAAGTACACTTAGTCATAAAGAACACCAGAGCGCCTCAACCAGTAGATTCTTTGAGCTCAGAGAAATATCTTACACCACTGCCCAACCATAGTGGCATGCCAGGCTTGCGCCAAAAGGTAACTAAGCTCTCACGGTATTCCTGAGTATGAAAACTATCAGCTGATGCCATTCAAAAAGAAAACAAAACAAAACAAAAAAAAGAAAGAAAAGAAAATGGAGAGAAAGCAATGGGCCAACAACAATAACAAAAGATATTAATTGAGTAAAATCATGGCTCTCCTGTCTAAGTGTGGTCCTGGTCTGTCTCCACTACGGAAGTCCAACCCTGGAGTAAAAATGACACGTATCGGTTACCGCCTTACAATTATTTAGGGACATGATTATGATTGTTAATTTTAATCTGTAGAACGTACCCAAACTCTAACCCTACAATCAAACGTTGATGTGTTGTCGTTGTTTGATTGTGGGGTTAGGGCTAGGGTAAGTTCTAGTAGACTTAAATTAGCAATCATAATCATACTCCTTTTTAAATGGAAGATAGTAATCGATATGTGACATTTCTACTTTCGAGTTATGACCTCCATAGTAGAGATAGACCGGGATCACTTAGACAGGAGTGCCAAAATCATATTGGCACAACTCATCAAATGACTTGTGCAGTAGTTTTTTTGTTTGTTTTTTTCTCAATATCATAAAAGACGGAAATTGTAGGTATGAGAAGTATGGAAAGAGTCAATCGGGTGAAAGCTCAAATCAATAATAGCCAATAGCTATTGGTCTAGAATTGTTCATGTTTCTGATTTGTAAGGCTCTTGAATTCATGTCAGGCCGTAGAATGAGCACTGTATTTTTCACTTTTTGACTTCTCGTACATAAGCCAAGCCTTCGATAGAACAAATAATCAGTAATCGCAGGTTGAATTTGGAAGCGTTCCATGTCATAGAACAAGTACAGTATCCACTGTCGGTCTGAAGCTTCTGCGCGTTTATATCATAATATTATCTGGAAACGTTTCACATCATAAAAACACCTGCAGCCTTTTCTGTCTCACACATCTTTTGAACACTGAAATACGTTTTCATCAACTGTATGACGACAGTACAAAAAGTTGGGAATGCAGTCTCCCCCTCCCCCTTTCCCCCCTTTATAAATGGGAGATTTACGTAGAACGGCCGTTTGAAGCCTTCTCCTGATCCCATTAAAAAAAAACAAAAACACCCATCTCCAGGTGAGCGAGCGAGTTGCTGTACGCGGGGGAGTGTGGAAATGTTTATTGTTGCAGCAAATTTCACCGGGAAAAGAAAATCGCTGAATGCTGGGGAAATGCACATAATGGGAGAAAAAGGGAGAACAATAAATAAATGAATAAATTATAACGGAGAGTGGGAACGGATTTGAAAGGGGGAAAAGGGAGGGAGATGAAAATCGTTCAGTCGGTGGGCACGAGAAAGCAGGGTGAATTGGATGTTGAGTCATAGAGAAATTATCTTTATTTGACAGAGGCAGAGAGTGAAGAAATTTGGATGTTCCTCATCAATTTTGGATGAAGTAAGGAAACACACACACACATACACACACACACACACAAGAAATATTGTGGTTAAAAAAACAAAAAAAAATGTGAAGATAAATGAATAAGTAAGAGGTTTACAGAAAACATCAACATGGCAGCATACACCCACCCGTTTTAGAACTGGTTGTTGGAGGCCAGTGTGCATACTTGCCCTTGGATCTTAATTAGATTACAATTTATTGATGTAGCTCTAGTTTTAAGACACTGTAAACTAATGTTTACTGTCTGAAGAATTCTTGGAACCTTCCCAGTCTATTTTTTTTCTCTAGATCTATATCTTGATCATTTTACGAGAAGGTTTCAACAAAATTGCGATAGCTTTTTTTTTTTTTTCACTGAACTTTCCTACCCCAGAAGAGTGTTGAAATTACTTGACTAAATTTCACTTCCGATTTATCAAAATCTCTCAATCTGCCTTTGAATCCAATCTTTAAAATCTTTACCAATCATCTTTTTTTTTCTTTTCATTTTTTTTTGTCTTGCTGGAAAAAAAAAAAAAAATTCTCAGCAAGTCAAAACGCGTCATATGTCAGATTTTCCACAAATCGAGTCATGACTGTCACGTAAAATCTTAATCTTTACATTTTCATGTGATGAAAAAAGTTTTAAGCCACAGAAAGATTGCAAACTGAAGAGACAGAGGGTCACTTCTCAGCACCAGCTAAAACCAGAAGAAAAATCGGCAAAAATGAAGAGTTTAACACATAAATCTAAATATTCATCTTGCAACATTCTGGTATATCTGTCTGCCAATAAGAACAGTATTTTCTTCTCCAGAGATTAGTATTCTTTCAATTTTTGAAATATAAACATCATTAATATCAGACGATCTTCAGCATCCGGCTTCTCTGTGTTTCCAGCGACTTATGACTCATTCTGACCAGCCGCGAGACAAATGTATTTCAAACGGCGGCATTTCTCCGCGTTGTGGGACATAGCACAATTTCTCAAATTGGAAATGTTTCGTTTGAAAAGTACATCTATCTGGAGTCATGGATCACTTGCATGCATGACGGTCATAGAATTACCGAAATATGGATCCGTCCTTCAGTATGATCGTCAGCTACCATTTTGACTTGACAGTGTAAATGGCACATATTGAAATTGTGCGGGAATCGTAGAACGTGCAAACTGGTCTTTTGCTTTGATAGTCGTGTTCTTTGGCTATATCTGGAGCGTTCCTACCAGCCAGAATAATACATGCAAAGAATATGGCTGCCGCACGGGACACGATTCCTCATTTCTGACGTCACTGGATTAGTGATTCCGTGGTAACGCTTCCCTATAGGACTACTCTCGGGCCAGACTGGACAAGGGGATGGAAACAGCAATCTGTACCCTTTTCAAAGTATTCAGCTGTGCAAGGAAAAACATTTTGGCGAGGATACATGCTTTTTTTCTTTGTTTCTCTCTTTCTTTCTTTCATTCCTTCTTCCTTCGTTTCGTTTCTTTCTTTTCTTTCTTTGTCTTTGCTGAAAATGTTTTATATTAGACACCCCGAATTGCTCATAGTGGAGTGGCAGAACTAGCATAGATCTCACAGCGAGACGAGGAGTGATATTGAGATTGTCAGGTCGAGCCATATTGTACATGTAAAATAGAAGGACAGACAGGTGATGTTTAGTATGGGAAGGAAAGCGGTTAACAATGTATATTTGACAGCTGGATTGGGATCAGTGCTGGTATATGCAGTGCTGTGCTGATGATTTATGTGAGAAAAAGATCAGAGTGACATGCGAGGGGAGTACGCTGTAGTAGGGGGCGAAAGACGATAGAAATCGCAAGACTGGTGAGAGGGGGGGTGCGAAGGACGATAATGGCAGAGAAGCTGCCCTGAGTGGCAGGAGAGTTAAATCAGGAAAGACCTGCCGTGAGCGTGAGAACAGCTCGCGTGCCAACAGCACAAAATGATCTCTTCTGTTGCATACCTAGTTCACCCGCACCCTCGGGGCTTTTCAAGCTTGTGGATTTGTGGGGCTCTCCGTCATGCATTTCACTGCAGCCACCACACAGTCCTTGGTGGCGGTTATTTGTCGAAACAGATCTGGAGTAGAAGCGATGGGGATAGAGAGAATTTGAGAAAAGAATTAGGAGAATTCTCGGAAGAAATTTGAAGACATTGAATTCTTGCCTACTTGCAATCAATTAAAATAAAGCAAGTTCATTTAATTTTAAATAAAACGTTGCTAGTTGAATTGATCCTGCTTGTGTTTTTTACCGATTACTCATACAACCAGAATTGCCCAGTAGTTTCCAACAGCTTCTTGGTTCTCTGAGGAAACGATGTCAATTGAAGATCTCTGAGGAAACGATGTCAGTTGAAGAAATGTGATCAGAACTGAAATCTTTCGGCTTGTTTTGGCATTGTAACAACATCGAAAGATGTGAGGTGAAAAAGGGTACTATATGGTCAGCATGTGTCAAATGCCTTAGCAGCTGTTTCCAAGACGGGGTGTGATCTGAAGCGTGAAAACCACAGAGAAAGATCCTCATGCCTTTCTCTCTCCTTTCTTTCATCCCATTAGAACCATCACCACTATTTCGTCTTTTCTGTCCCATATGCTCATGCATGTTTCATCTGCATGAGGTAATTTCCGTGTTCAGAATGAGCACAGTTTAAGATTGGGAGGGGATGGGATAGGGCTGGTGGTGCTGATTGAGCGAAGAAAGCAATAACAGATCTGTGATCTGTCTCCACAAACTGTCTGTCTATCTACATAACAATCGGTCTCGATCCTATCGGTGGGTATAAAGCGATCCACATCGCAAGGGCCTAGGACAAATGAAACAGATACCTGTCTGAGTAGCATTGTTTGCCAATTGTTATTCATAATTGGGCTGAGCTTGGACCCTTAATTTATGGATTGATTACTCCATATCAAGTCTTAGTGGTCTGATTCCATTCCACCATCCTCCACAAACGCCTAAAAATATTTCTGCCACAGCATCATTTGTTCCTTAATTAGCCACATATGTCCCTATCGAGCGTCTGCGACATATCACTTTTATGTACTTAATACCACCCATGTTGGATTTCATTCGTAGTCAAATTCCCATTGCCTTGTCTCATCAACTGTTCTTAACTAGCAGGATTTGCTTTCCAGTGCCAGAAGCTTGTTAGAATCGCGTTACCAAATTATTTCCGGTTTCTCAAAATTTGGTTCAGCCTTCCTTAATTCTGATCTGTGATCACGCCTGATCTTTACCAGTTACTGTTCTTCCTCGACTTCTTTGATGTTTAGAAAAGAGTTTTAGCATGGACCATGATGTGGTTGGCGTTGATGGGACTTGGAAGACACAGCATTTAAAAATGTTTTGAGAATCGGAATTGTTTCATAGAACAAAAATACAATATGTTAGAGGTCGTGGGTTACACGCATGTATGATACATCTGAGAATAGTGGATATGGCAGAGAAGTACCAGTCCTTCATTCGGTGATCTTTGGCCGCTATTTTGCACCGACTGGGTAACTCGGCAAAAATATTGTGACGTCACACACAAAGGTGATGGTTTTGCCTCGACTTTATGCTGCAGACTACTTCGATGTTATTTCGCGAGAAATCGTGTCTCGACTGTTCCTTATTGTTACAGCAAACGAGACAGTGGGCTTCTTATAGGTATAGTTCGTCAGGCCATAGGACTTGACGAAAATCTCTTCACCGCGGTAAAGAAACGAAATTTGAAATGATATGGATATGTGTCTCGTTCATCAGTCCTCCTGGCGAAACGGCATCTTAAAAGAGTCAGCATACAAAGAGACTGAGGAAGATACGGAAAGACAATGTCTTAGATTGGACTTGAATGGTATTGGCAGAATCCCAGAGAGTAGTAGAGGGCAAATAGGGTTGGAGGAGATTAGTGGGCTCAGCCCCCCTATGCATCTGTGTAAGTCAAAGGAGGTGATATCAGATATTTGGTGGCCCCTTCTTCTCACTCTCTTTCTCTTAGTGATCTTTGAGTTGCCATTGATCGCCTCCCCACTCACCCTCCCTCTCCCTCGTCCCTCTTTTTTTTTTTCTTTCTTTCTTTCTTCACCTTATTGTCCGGCTCTCTCCCCTTTCCCACCCCTTCCTCTTTACCACTCTCCGCCTTTCCACCCTTCGAAATTTCCCACATCTTTCTTCAATATGCCGTCTCTATTTCACAACCGAGCACTATGTCCACGAGATAAATGCCAGGCATTTTGTGGTGTGATTGCCAAATTTTATTGTACAAAAAGCAGTGTATTAACCGTTACCAATTGAAGTCTTGTCATTAATCTTGTCGCGTTATTGTTTATATATATACATCACACATTGTCTGCTTATTGTTAAATATATGACATATGCGTCGATATTCAAATACATTAGTGATATTTTGGCCTTTCTTAGCACCAGATATCACAGATTATCGCAGTAAAAGGCATCACAGTTTTAGCCCAGAATAATCAAACAGTTTCGATCAAAAGTAAATACTCTGTCTTTTGAAGTGGAACTCAACTGTGCAGCTTACACACACCCTGGACGAGCTGTGTCTGTTGTAATATCCAGTCTGCCTGTTACTACGGTTCGCTTCATCACTTTTTATTATGTAGATCATGTCATTCAGGGCTTCCCTGCATGCGATTAGCTCTTTAATTAGATTCATTTTGCTTTCGGGGTGAATCGGTACATTTCAGATGGCACAGGCGCTCAAGTGTGGGGAGAAAAAGAAAAGCAAGAGGTGGTGGGCATGATCGAGATTTAACTTGTGGCACGGCTCTAAGTTGTGTATGTGTGTGTGAGAGAGAGAGGGGTGTGTGTGTGTGGGGGGGGGGGAGTTGATATTTAGAATATATCTGTATCATGTATGTCTGTGCTAAGGAGAGATTGGAAGGGGGGGAGGGGTGGAAGGTAAAATCTAATTAATCTTAAAATGATATGAACCACCATAGCCTATACCACCCCTTTCTCTCGTCTGCCTCTTTCTTTCTCTCTCTTTCGAGTGTGGGGGGGGGGGGCGTCTGTCTCTCTCTCTCTCTCTCTCTCACCACGTCACGCCTTTTCCCTCCTGTTTTTTTTTTTTTGCTTGTGTGTGTGTGTGTGGTTGTGCAAAACGTGATATAAGCATTTAATCTCTTCCTGCAGCCTTATCATAGTGCCGGCTTTGCTTTATTATACATTTCCTATCCTCCCATAATCACTCACACATTCGTTGATTATTTTCCTCTCCTCACAAACTTACACACTCAGAGTTAAATTATGACTGTTGTGTGCATCTCCTTACTTCTTCTTTTCATTAAATAAAATATTTTTTTTTGTTCATTCATTTATTTATGTGTAGTTCATTTATTTATTTAGGCCTATTTATTTATTTATCTATTTATTTATTTATTTGTTTGCACGTAACGCGAACACTCATTTTAGCTTACCTGTCTTCAGTATTTTTTCTCCACCTATCATTATTTATCTTACAATAATTAGAAGTTATTCCGAATGACTGTGGTTCAGGAGATCCTGAGGATCTAGGAGCATGTCATTTTGCATTGCACAATAATGTTGGCTGCAGCTTGGACAAGCAAACATAGAGCCAACTTAGGACGCCTAAGTAAAAACGTGTATAAGTGTTCTCTGTTAAAGCTAGATCTGTGTTATGTTATTCCTTTGTGCCAAGGAATTGTTTACTAATGCCATCATCAACAGAGAATGCTATGGTTGACATACCTCATATCTGTTTTCTTTTCTTTTCTTTCTTTTTTTTCTGTTCTGTTCTGTTCTTTTTTTTTTTTTTTTTGAAAGACCGATCGAGACTCATCTTGACATGACCTATTTTTTCACCTTCAGACTTTGCTTGTTTTATATATACATGTATTATCGGGGTTCGTTAATGTCCTCTAGACTATATTTCACCTCATCTCGGCTTTTATCTCTCTTCAGGTCAGCCTTTATTTAGTTTCATGGCATTACTTTCACATTGTTTGGTTCTCTTATGTTAATCGTCACGCTTACAAAGAGTGTAGGCGGACGTAGGCATACACTTTCGAAACCATGAAACATGAACTGTTATTTGTTATGGGACTTGAACGCAACTTAGCAAAACAGGACGACATGGAAATAGGACAAGTTGCTTCAGGTCCCCTTGGGACTAAAATTGTTTCAAAGTCGATCCGCCTTCTCTCTCTCTCTCTCTCTCTCTCTCTCTCTCTCTCTCTGTGTGTGTGTATGTATGTATTTGAAATATTTCAGACATCGACATTCCCATTCCCAGTCTTTGCTCCGCCTTTCTTTTCCCCATCCCACCTCTCTTACCGATGGTTTCGACGGTTATTTTGCTCTCAACAGTGGAGATCATCATAATCAGTCACAACTGAAAACAACAACAAAAAATAAATAAGTAAATGAGGCCCAAATCAGCGTGACATAAGCAAGGCAATTCACTAAGCAAGATGCCGTCTCCTGACCGTCTCTTTCGTGTTTGCCAACTGGCCCGATAGAAGAAGTTGGTCTATGTAATGAATGCTGGCGAGACTTACCGTCTGTCTCACTGAGAGAAAGTTACCGAGACCCAGTCGAGAGAGTGAGACATCTGAAGTCATACGAGTTATCAGTTTCTGGACCGTGTAATTCTGGCACTGAGTATTTGGAATCGGGACAGGGCCGCAGACAAATAGGTCTGCAATGTGATAGATAGAAATTGTGTAGGCTATAATGGCTGGACATGTCTCGACCCGTGCTTATTAAAATAAAGAGTTTTTTTCCCTTCCCGTTTTGATATGTTCCGGTTATTGCATTGCCTGGCAAGAGATCAAGGAATTTACTAAAATCGTGTATCACAAGATGCTGTCATTTTGGGACATGCATTTTAAGATGTACAAGAACTCCGACCAGAGGGATACTCTCATCAACTATGCGGACACGATTTATCACAGGGACTCTCCAATTTCTGTTTCAGCACATGCATTATGTACATCTAGTGATTAGTGAAAGTTGCCATACGCAACAGTGTTTGTTATACTATATAGGTTTATCTGTATCACATGTCGGCCTTCAAGTAGATGTCTGGCGCTTTTGCTGATGTAAACCTCGATATAAGATCCGGGTCGCACAAGAGGGGAGGATTGGAGATGACGGTGGAAAGAGGGGGAGGGTTATCTGTTCCACAAGGTGGGTCACATCGATATACTGCATCAGCCACATCTGGATCTGAGAGGGCTATAAATTGTTGTAAATCTCAGGAACTCCCTGACCGAGGAACCCAAAATATAACAAGGGAGAACAACTGATAATATGTTAAAGTCTAGATAGGACGCAATCCGGGTGATGCATGATTTGTACATAGCTGGCACTAGAATTAGGGGAGCTTGGATGGAAAGGGGGGGGGGGGGTCTAGAACCGCCCAGTCCAGGTGCTGCATGCATTTCACATTGGCATTAGATCGAGTGCAAGGGGGGGGGGGGGGGGGGGGGGGTGTACTTGAACTCCAAAGAACAACGACC
>JBCEWB010518118.1:0-18993 GCA_039654565.1 Peronia peronii | reverse complement strand
ATAGATAGATAGATAGATAGATAGATAGAAAGATAGATAGATAGATAGATAGATAGATAGATAGATAGATAGAGAGAGAGAGAGAGAGAGAGAGAGAGAAGCAGACAGGCAGATACACAGATCGATACACAGATAGACAAAGAGACAGACATACAGGCAAACAAATGGGGTTGAAAATCTTTTTCTACCAGTCATTGGAAAAAAAAAATCTGTTGTTTTATATTGCTTGTTCAACAGCTATGAGAAGATAATAAACACAAGACGTTCAATGCAATAACAAAAACACTACAATAAATCTATTATTGAAAAAAATAGCAGCAATTTTACCTCAAACATCCGAGAACATCCAAGAAGTTATACTGGTAAACTTCACAAACCCTGTGGTATGAACTTGACTAACAGCCCTTCTGAATTAAGACTTAACACTGTGTTCACTTGACACACTTTATCCACCTCCCAATGATGTCAGGTCCCATTTTATATTAAGTAGTATATTATCTCAGCATTTACTTGACTAAGAACATGTCCGCGACCTCAAGAAAATCACCGAGCTGTTTTGGGTTTCCATACTTAATCAACAACAGTAACGACCATAAAGAGGGGGCGGGAAGGAGGGGAGAGGAGGGGGGGGGGCACCTGAAAACCTTTTATCGCCTTTGGCCGTAGGTCATTTTACTCTGTGCATGTGCATTTGGCATGCTTGTCTGATACCGAATTTTTATGTCTTTCGAAACTTGCCACTTGTCTGGGCACCATGGAAAACGGCCGCCATCTTGGATTTTGCCCTATTTTCAAAATCTATCTCCTCCTTTTAGTACCATACCAAATCATTCCAAACTTTGCATATCATTATTAACATCTAATATCTTAAAAATTACATGGGGGAATTTTAGTTTTCTTGATAGCTCGTTTTTATATGAATTTTTTTAAACTGGCATATATGAAAAATGAACAAAATTGACATTTTTATTCATTAAATTTTTTTCTCTCAAAAAAGTAACAGAGATACCAAAAAAAAAAAGCTTCTGTTACTTTATTATGTCAAGGAAAGTATTATACGAAATGTGATGAAAATATGTTATTCAGTGTTGGAGAAGGTACAAATTCAATACAAAAAAAAAAAGAAAGTGTCGAGAAAAACGCAAATAACGAAGTTAATTTATTGACTATAAAATATATAGAAAAGATATATGCACGAAACGATTTTGGCAGAGAGGACATCAAAGTAACCATAAGCCATGAAATATGAAGCTTCTCTCTGCAGTGCCTCCTAGAGGGCTTGTTCTTTGGTCTCAAATGTGGCCTTGGCGCCCTTGTATGATAAGCTAATACACTCTTATAAAGACATTATTTCCTTCCTTGCACTGTACTGAATCTGTTTAAATTAACCCCCAAATTAGAAACCAGTGATTTTTTAAACGTTAGAAATCCTCAAAACTCATGTTGAATTCAGTAATTGCTGTTGTCAGTAGGAGCAGAATAAAAGAGTTGGCAATATCATCTTTTCATCCAATTTGAAAGGGGATTTTGCTGTACTTTGACTCCCCTCTCCCCCCCCCCCCCCCCCCTCCCTTTCCTCCTCCTCCCATCTGTAAAAAAAAAAAAATCTGCAATAATTTTTTTTTTTTTCGTTAAACGAACATTTTGGAGCTATAATCTGCTACAGAAAGGGTTACTCGTGCTTAGAATGCGAAAAAACGAAAATCGACATTTTGACCCGAAATTCGAAAACCCAGGTGCAAAATATCCGTGTTTGATATCAAATCCAAGATATTTTGTCTCATTTGTTTGCATTGCGATCTATATACGTCTTTCAACCTCCTGGTGGAGATTATCTCGACGGTCCTTTGTTGTTTTAAAAAAAAAAAAATCCTGGTCTTTACTTTTGAAAAAAAAATCGCCAGCAAACCACCTATCCAGGTACTCCCTATTCTATTATTTTTGTTGAAGATGTGTGTTTATTATTGTTTATATGTTTTCTATCCTACTTCAGTATGGCCCCTGTTACTATTTCTATTTGCAATATTGTTTTGACTTTTGTTGGTCCACGTTTATATTCCTGCTGCTATTCCTATCTCATTGTTCGTGGACCGTGTTAAACGGTTCTCCCACGAGGGTCTGAGTACTCTGAGAGTGTCGCTGCGTTGTTTTGGTCACTCTTGGGTCCCTTACTATTCTTGTGTGGTATGTACAGGTCCCTATCGTCCCTATCTCCTTTTCCCTGTTTTTCCCTATTCTATCTACACCGGGATGAGCCCTACGGCCGTTATTTCCTATTTCCATGGTATGTTTATTTCACGACATTCAATGAATAACATCTATTTGGACCACGTTTATTGTATTTATATCATATACATAACGGGGAATCCCTAAGTCGCATTGGGGTATGGGTCTCTGTCTACCACCTTACGTCTCTCGGTCGGCAGAGAACAACAGAAGACTAGTTAATTTTGTCGGTGTCCCCATCTCTCGAGCGATGACGCGATGTATCCGCTTCTCTGATTGGGGTCGGATGGGGGCGGGGGGGGGGGGGGACAGGTGGGACTACTCAGCTTCGCCAGTGCTCCCAGGTCGCCAAGGGAAGATGCTGCAATCTCGTATCCCCGTCGGATTTTCATGTCGGCAGAGTCTTAGAGTCTCCAGCCAGCAGAACGCAGGGACTACTCCGTTTCATATGCCATCGTTCGTCCGAGACCCTTTGAAATTTGTAGATTTATTTCGGTGTTCTTTCTTTTCTACTCTCCCCTTCCTCCCCCTCCCACTACTCGTTTGTATTTGTTGCTGTTCGTAATTTACTGCCGGAATGGATTTCCTTATAATCCACCTCCTTCCCGTTCTCTCTCTCTCTCTCTCTCTCTCTCTCTCCCGTTTCCAAGTTATTTATTTCTTCGTCCCCTCCCCTTAACTCTCTTTTTGGCTTAGTCGGTCTATCTCCGACCTAGCATCCCCAGTGTTGCCTCATCCTATTTGGCGGGGGTTATTACTTCTAGTTTTGTTTTCTTTTGTCTATATTGGCATTTTTGCTAGAGTTTTCTATAGTATCTGCTTATGCTTCTAGTCCGCTTTTAGTTTAAAGATATTGTGCAGGGTGTGGTCTTCACCCCCGTTCGTCATTAGCTTCAGTAGGTCTTCTCTTTGAGCCTTATAGTTGGGACATTCTAGCATTATGTGGACCATTGTATTAGTTCTTCCGCACGTATTACATTTAATTTTATCTGGTGGTGGTTTTGGAGCTCCTATTCTTCCATCGGATTATTCTTTTTGCTCCGTATTTGTGGTTTTAACCTGGCTTCTGGGTAGTACTGCCGCGTACAGTCGTTTTTATAGTCCATTTCCCATTGATCTTGCCAATTTTTTAAAATCTTTTCTCTTATCCTACTTTTCACGTCTCCTTTGCTGAGGCCCGCGTTTATGCCTATGTTGTCCTTTTGGGTACCGTTTATGACTAGCCTATCCGCGATCTCATTACCGTCTATTCCTACATGTGCTGATATCCATAATATTATTACTGTTCTATCTTGTTTCCTTAGTTCTGTATTAGCTTTTTACTTCTTTTTTTTTATACCTTCTCTTTCTGTTTTCTTCCTGATGTCTAGTCCTTTGATATTGGCCATGGAATCTTAATATTGTTAGGTTTTTATGTTCTGTTTGTCTAAAATTAAATTCTCTATGGCTGTTTTGATTGCTGTTATTTCTGCTGTAAATATATATATGCTTTATCATTTAGTCCTTTTTCTATCGCTGTTTTTGATTCTGGGGAGTACAACCCTATTCCTATTTTTCCTTCTCTTGTCTTTGAACTGTCTTTGCTAATAAAATAAACATTAAGGAATTTTTTTAAAAAAGAAAAAGAAGTAGTTTCGTCATTAACATTAAAATAACACTCTGACTTTTGATATCTTCAGGCTCCAGAGACACTTGCCAATGAATAAGCTCAAATACTACCAATTACCGATATGCACCATAGGACTATCTCCTTCATAGAGGCTCTACAACAAATTGCTCGATATGTCTACCCAAGATGGCAAAAGCTTTCAAAACTTCAGGTTGCACTGGAAAGAGAACATCATCACCTTTAACATGGCACCAAGTTTGACTTATTATTTCTTCACGTTCCTAAAATATTTGCTTTGAAGATGATAACAATACAGTCAATTGCCAGTACGCATTGTAGGATTGTCTCTTCAGTGGAGAGTAAAATAAATTGTCTGGATTTTTCTATGCAACATATCAAGACCCTTAAATATTTCATGTTGATTTAGAAAGAGGACATCAGGTGTTTTAAAATGCCACCAGGTTTGACTTATGATCTCTTTTGGTTATAACGTTTTGTGAAGATGAAAATGCTCAAATAATGCCATCAACTTTGACCAACTTTCTGTTCAGTTTATTGTGTGCCATTGAAGATGATCAAACATCCCTAATTGCCAGTATACGTTTTAAAATCATTTCCTTCATAAAGACTCACAAAAACTTGACTCGATATTTCTACCCCAGGCTAATACTTTCATTATTTCATGTTGCATTGTAAATGGCACCAAGTTTGACTTATTATATCTTCAAGTTCCAGAGATATCTGCCTTTGAAAATATTCAAATTCAGCTTATTGCCGGTGTGCATTTAAGATTTTTTCGTCTTCATAGAGACTAACTTAATTTGGCTTGGTATTTCTCCCCAAAATGGCAAGAACTTGCTATTATTCATGTTGCATATAAATTCAATCTCTTCACTTATTTATTGCATCTCTCTGTTCTATAATCCACTTTAGTGATTCAAGATGCTGTGTAAAGGTCATATACAGGGTCAGAACTACTTGTATGAGAAAGTTTAGGTCATTGAATCCACTTATGTCATCTAGTAATGGATAGAAATTTGTCTACAACTTCAGCCCAGGAACAGCTCTGTTTCCAGTGATCTCTTTTAAACATTGGCCCTCGCAATTGGAATAGGAATAATAAGATACCAATAAAAGCTATGAAAGAATTGGTAACGTTTTTCGCTTTTCAGACCGACAGAAACGCCATCTGTTCCAAAATGCTTTTTAACTCCGCCAGACGTCAGCAGCACAATTATCTTTATTGTGGACACTGTTTGTTCGGAGTGGACGGGTGGAATTGTTAGTGCGTGGGAATGGGAAGAGGATAATATGTGTGCGCCCTTTCCCGACCCTCCTTCGCTTCTCCAGCCTTATTTTCCGATGTATTTTTCTTTTTACCCCAAAAATATCCATCATGACACGAGGCCGTGATGTCAGAGACGTGATGAGTCACACAAAACATCAATTTCACCGGCCTCTCACACAACAGTTTCTGGCTGTTATAGAAATTTAAGCTTATAAGTCAAAATGATGGCAGCATAATTTAAGCAACTCACTTGGAAATGATGGCAAGCTAAGGTTATCAAAGTGAATAACTTTTGTCCTAACGTTCCCTCCGAATCAGCCGAGATGAAATGGCCAGGTAACGTTATGTAAATGTCGCAATCAGTCGGTATCTAAGCAGTCTGGAGGAGCCGTTTCCATAGTGCAACGGTACCGGTAGCCTGATCATGTCAAGGGAAGACTTCCCTAATTTTCGAGCATCATCGTCATTATCATCATCATCATCATCGTCGTCAACTTTTTAACCCATAGTGGAGTATAGGTCCATTACAAAATGTAATCAAGCTCTCCTCTACTGGGCTTGTTTTCGATTTCACCTCATTACCCAATGAAACAAAAAAAAAAAAAAAAAGGTGGGAGGGTGAATCCAGTTGTGAATGGGAGTATGTATAAAATTTGGTTGCATTTGGAATGACAGAGAGATGTACCAAATTTCGCTAAGATGTAAGTATGGGCTGATTCAATTTCGACAATTTATAAAATACCTAGATCTAGTCCTACACAAGAAATAAAATGCCCGTTTTGTTTTGAAATTTCATGACCGACAGTGTAAATAATAAATTAAATTACAGAACTAAATCCACTAAATCCATAAATAATAGATATTGTAATAAATGACCAGTGTTGTTAAATATGAACAGATCAGATCCAACATTCCAACAGTCTAAAATCATATTAGATCTGTGTAGAACAAAGTACACGGGAAAAAAAAGAAATAAAATAAACCCGAACTGCAAAAGAGTTCATCAAGAACTGGTTAAGTGCAGGTGAAGCGTCCCACAGGCAGACTACAGTCTCGCTACGCACGTCCCGAAAAAGAGATCTAGGAATTTGAGGTCAGCAGATGGGAAATCTTGTTCTCTGAACGCCGGGAAAGTAGATGTGCTGTACAACAAGATCTTCCCCAGTTTGTGACAGTCACTAAGACTTGTCCTACAGTCTGAGGTACAGAGACAAAAAAGACAGGTTCGAGGCAAGAACTCTACAGCGCAGTCCTTCCAGAATGAAAAATGCCAACAAAATAAATAGGCCCAAAAAGTAATCGGATCACAATTATCTTGATTTGTGTCAAATTGATTATTCTATGAAATCAACAAAACTACGACAAATTCACTTCTTTGATCCTAGCAGTATCGTCAAACCCGTAAATGGCAAGTGCTATACAATGCACAAAATGTACAAAAACATCATTATAATCTATGTCAAATACGTACAATTTTCTACGCATTTAATATACACATCTATATTATAAAATTGCAAGAAAACCGACAATAAGCTTATGGACTTGAAAACTGCTGAATAGATCCATCTGAAAGTTGGCACACAACATTGTTGCATATGGATCTGTGTTTCTATGCCCGAAAAAAAAAACATTATTTTTGACGTTATTCTAAAAATGCGATAACAATTGAATAAATAAACTCGCGAGGGTGCTTGATCCGAATTGTGCGTTCGATAGTATAATGCGTTCAGAACACGTTTTCTCTGAGTAACATTCAGTTTAATCAATCAAAATATCAACATCGAGGTGCGCACACTTACTATGCACTTTAAGTCGCAGAACCATATTTAAAAAATCTCTCACGGAGGCCGTGGGTTCTTTTCTAGTTTGTTCATAAAATCATAAAGACAGAAAGATAGGGGGACATTTTTAGAAATAGAGAAAGGGGTGAATTTTCTATGCTTTTCAGTTTCACCATTCCACTGCTACCTTTCCTTCATACTTCTTAAAGGAACATCATGTTTGCTCTACTCACATACATCTAGAGAAATAGTACCTCCTACCTGCACATAATATGAACTCTCAAATAATGAAATCATTGGACAATAAGTTAACACATAATTCAAGTAATTATACACAGCTGTTTTATTTAGTTCAACCAACTGTAGAATAACTCAATAACAAAATTAACAATCATAATTTTTTATTAATATCTTGTGTTCAAAGCGAAATGAGACTCGATACAAGCGATTTTATTCTCTCAAGAATTAAAAGTGAAATATAGTTGAGAAAAATGACTCAAATATCCACGAGATAGGACGAACGTTCTAATACGAGGTTAAAAAAAAAAAAAAAAGGCCAAGGCGGGGCACAGATTTTTTAACCTTTTAGAGAGTGATAAGCTGATGTTCACTTGCCAGATGCCTCACTGACAGTATTGGGATAGTTTGTATTATTCCACTAAGAATCAAGATGTTCCAGCTTTACGTTTAAGCACAGACACTATTTTTGTTTGCAAATAACTTTTCCTAACAACGCAGAATTGATCAAGATAGTTTTCCTCGCTTTGAAATTTTGTTTGAACTGCATGGAATTTGCTCGTGAGATACAGGGTACTAAAATATTTAAAGGGAAAATGTAAACGAAAGATCATAGAGGACCCCACAAATGTAATATTAGGAATAGTGCACATATGCTGTAACAGGAAAACAATGACAAGCAACAGGGCAATAAAATCGTGTATCTTACCATACATCAGAATGTTCGATACGAGGCCCCCTGTGTGTATTAGATTTGAGATTGAGATAACATACAAGGGTACACATATGAACGAAATGTCAAGCTATACTCTATTACAGTCGTGATTGTCTACATTTCAAAGATATTTCCGGACAAGATCTGCCAGCTTGCTGTCTGCCATCTTTTCATTGAAAACTTTATCAAATTGAGCACTTTGCTCTGGGGTCAGCATGTTTCTCCAGTCACCAATGGCGCCTTTCCTAAACATGCCTCCAGTAGAGGGTTTCATAAACGTATTGTTAAATTCTGCCATCTTTCCAGTATTGACAATTTTCTTCATATGGCCAAACTCTGTGGCTCTAGCAATGTCAGCGGCAAGATCAGTGGGTTTTCCAAGGAAGACACATAGTTCTTTGATAGCGGACACTGGATCTTCTTTCATCTTTTCATAAGAGTGGATGTGCACTGGATATTCTGGGTGAGCCGCCATAAATTTCTCCATTGTCAGGACATGATCAAACCAACATCCGTTAAGAAATTCACCTTTGATCTCTAAACTTAAAAAATCGTTGAAAGTCCCTGTATATGGACAAGCCTTTTCACTGACAGCTTTCCACATAGAGTAAGCTGAGACAAAGACATCTTTAGGATTTCTAATCAGATACACAATCTTCAACTTCCTCTCCAAAACCTCTTTAGGATAGTTCTTAGAGTGACGAAGATGCGTTCCCAAAATCCGAGGAGATTCGTAGGTGTCTAACAGCTTTTGCATTCCCAAACCAAGAATATCTGTGCAATGTGCAGCAAAGGGTCTTTTGGCGAATTCTGTGTTCTGATTCTGTATCATTGTCAATACTTCGAGAGCCCAGTGATTTCCAGACTTAGGGTAGCCTACCATCCAAACATCATCATCTCGGAGACGGATGTTCCTCAGGATCGCTAGAGACTCACTGGTGACGTAAAGTTTGGGATGACAAAGGTACTTAATACCATTGAGTACCGAGTAAGGCAACCCGTCCAGCTGTTTTATTTCATCTGAAGTTGGAACTGTTTGGAGATCGTCTTGAAGGTTTTTCTCCTCATAACTGATTTTCAGATCAGGCAGTGCATCTTTTATATCCTCCATAGTACATTCTACATACGAGATCTCCTTTTGTCACTTACAGAGATAGCTCTGCTTTTCACCTCTTATCTTGGTGTCATCTTCTTAAAGACAGGGAGGAAATATCTGGGGGAAAAAATCAGGTATTCTTGCAGTTTTGGCATTGGAATGACAACTTTGATACAGTCGACACCATAATTCAATGTGAATGAAAAATAATCGTCACATAATGTGCTCAACTAAAATGCTCACCAAATTGCCCACGGGATACTCATTCTGAACGCGAATCGGAGGATTTGGCACGTGAGGTTTTCAACTAGATCTATTTTTATCACCAAACCCGACTGTTCAGAGATTTGGGAGATTGCCGTGATGAGAGTAAAACTGTCGGATTAATTGTAATATATTTTCATGCATATCTGTACGCTATGGTGTCTGTCTGAGAATACTTTGCCTACTTGCCTGCTTGCAGGTCTGCATGTCTACTTGCCTGCCTATCAGCCTACCGATCTGTTTGTCTAGTTTCCTGTCTTTATGTCTGTCTGTCTTTCTTTCTTTTTTTCTGCCTGTCTTTTCGTCTGTTTGCCCGCCTGTCTGCTTATCGCTTGCCAGGCTGTATGGTTATCTGTCGGTCTATCCATCACCTTGCCGTATGCCCAGCGGTTATACTGCATACACAATTATTAATCATAGCGTTTCAACAAGTGCAACATTATAAATATGAAGTGTATAGTATCTACAAATATTATTATAAGAAGCACCTACCTATTGTATAAAAGATCAGATCTGTCACAGCTAACTCCACAAAAAAAAGCGGAGACGTGTTATAACAATTAGCGCAGTCTGACAGAAGTGAAAAGGCCTCTTTTTCCCGGCTGAAACACTGACCTATTTTCTTCCCCGTGCCAGGACCCACATCCCTATAATGGATCACTCACGACATCTTTTTTCTTTTTAGGTCATTTTATTTGTGTGTGATAGGACAGTGTATGACTCGGGAAAAATGAATAAGTGGATGGGTAGTTGTCTATGCATACCAGCTTATATAATTCATTAATTGTGTGGACGTATGTACGCAAGAAAAGTCATAAGGCAGAGCTTATCTCAGAGAGAGAGAGGGTTGCATTGTCACGAACATGACACACTGTCGTGTATGCTATCGGCATTAGAAACAGAGTGAAAGAAACAAATATGGAATGTGTGGGTGCACATGCGTGTGCAAGTGAATGATATTGTGTGCATTCGTGTAATCATGCCTAGAAATCAGGAGGCAGATGTGGGTGGGTTGGGGGGGGGGGGAGGAGGAGGGAAGGAGGGAGAAAAAAAAAGAAAAAGCAGGCCAACTCCAGGGAAAGGTGCTGAATTCATAACATCTGTTGCTCCGTGGAAAATCAGCTAATAACTGCTGGCACTGCTGCGCCAAAATACCACTGCAGAGATACAATGCTCAGCATGTTGAAAAGGCAGAAGAACTTACATCCGCTATATTTTGGTTCCGATTTACCAGTTGTTCAAGATTCTAGAATTTGCTTGGTATTGTAAGGTGTCTAACTTTTCTTTTTCTCTTCCCATTATTTTCTCTTCTTTTTTCTTCTCTCTCCATTTTTTTCTCTCTCTCTCTCTCTTTAGATGTTCCCATCTCATGATAACTTTTCAAAGAACCCACAGCACTGCACGATGTCAATGGGGATTGTTTTTAAACAGCTACATTACTTCCCTTTGCCAGACACAAGGGGTATTGAACAAGCTAAGTCAAGAAAATGGGGGGAAAATCATTTTTACGCTCTTTGTTTGCAAGGCACATCTTCAATTTTTTCCAGAAATTCATGGTGTGAGGAAAATGTTTTCCTCTTATAATAATTTCATTAATTTTTTTTTTTTCTATCAATCTTTCACTGGTAAGAGGAAGTGATTTCCTCTTCTTTACTGAGCTTGTTCATCATCCCTTGTTACTGGTGACAGGAATTAATAGAGCTGGTCAAAAAGCAATCAAAAAGCAGAGATAAGCCTCCCTCCCCCTCCCCCCCCCCCTAAAAAAAAGTGTACAATGAGAATGATAAGCACTCCGAAAAAGAGAGAAATGGGAGAGTAAGAAAGAGGGAAAAAAGTGTGAGGGAGGAAAAATTATTTTTGAAAAAACAAAAAAAAGAGGTGAAAGAAGAGAGGGAAAGAAATTCAGAAAAGGAGAGGAGGGAGAAGAATGTAAAGAAAACGAGAGGAACAAGACGAGGGTTGAAAGACAAATAGTGCAAGTCTATAGGTAAGGCCATGGCATGAAAAATACCTTTCTTTCAGAGGACTTCATTGGCACAGTGGCGTTAGTGCACATTCATCTTTACTTTCTTTTCAGTATTTAACACAAATTAGGCATGTCTGTGAGAGATATGAACTTGAATTGTAGTTCATAGAAAGGGTTCCAATCAATGGGAATTTCTGTATATCGCAGTCTACGCCATATGACCCGGTCACTGTACAGTCTACATTGTTTTGGGTCGAGGCCTGTCGTGGTTACTATCCAAGCTGTCATTGTAATATCAATGTTGTTTTTTGTGGGTTTTTTTCTTTTTTCCAAATAGGAAAAATAATAGTAAAACTGGGGGGAGGGGGAGGGGGAGAGGGGAGGGAGGGGGGCGAACAAAAACAAAGATACTATTGTGGGTTTTTATTTTAATTAAAAAATTTTTTCTAAATCTAAAAAATGCTGTAGAGAGTGACCGTTTTGACATGTTCGAGCTGTGGTCATTCGATGGCTGAATACCCATACTCCCTCTCCCATAATTACAGGCCTGATTTTTATCTGTGTGAAATGGTATTGTTTGTGTTTTCCACTAGCCACAGGTAGACTTTACATAAAATACTTGATCGGTGATGACTTCCTCTGCCAAAACCTATCTAGAATCCACAGACCAGGAATGGGCACTAGCCGACCCTCTGAGACCACAAAGATTCAAAACCAAACCACACAAACTACCATCTCAAAGGACAAATTGTCTGATGCAGTCGCCATGAAATTTGTCAAGAATGCAGAACACAGCAATACAGAATTTTGAGCAGAATTTCAAGTTGTGTAATTTTGAACGTTTTCATTACAATTACTGAATTGAATGTGTAAGAAAAAAAAAGGGGGGGGGGCACTTTGCTAAAGACCGGTTTTTAAAAAATATCTTTTCAAAAAATCTAAATAAATAATCAAGATTTTCTTTTCCTCTTTGATTTTATTTAACTCTTCTTTAGATACTGAACTATGAAATATGTATCTGACACTTCAAGCAAAATCGGTTGAAAATGATGGAGGCTTATTCATCATAAAACTACTTAATGTACGGGCTCAAAGTCAACGATATTGTGGAAACCTCACCAGGAAAAGGAAGCAGAGAAGGGTGGATCTGAATATAAGGCAGGAATGTTCTGAGACATTTGATGAATCTTTGAACACATTTTTCAGTCAAAGAGCATGTGTAAATTTTCTTAACACTTTTCTTCTAAAAATCTATCTCCTTTTTCATTCCTTGTTATGTCTCAGTAAAGGTGTGACTGTAGTATCTTTATAATGTCTTCTAAAGAAAACATTATTGGTGACTGGTTCATGTGTGATAAGAGTCATCTATAGTTTATACAAAAAAATCCAGTTTGGATGAAAAAAATATGCAGAAGTTTTATCTTTGTAGAAATGAAATAAATAAAGAGATGCAAACGCTTTTTTTACATTGAGATTCAAGTGTACCCAATTTCAGGCTCGTTGTTGAGAAATGGCAGAGTTTGTATCAAAACAGTCCTTTTGCAGGGAGTAAATTCAATGATGACATTGCCATGGAATAAAAATAAATTTTGATACATACTTGGGCATGCTCAATTTAAATTTGAAGATCAAAACTGTGTTATTTGTGTGGCGTAAAGTAATACCTGCGCCCCGTTAATCATTAAGATTTCAATATCAAATATGACAACAAGCAAACTAAACCAAACGAAAAATTGCAAATTATCAGAGACAAATTCATAATATACAGTATAGTATTTATATTAGAATCAATAAAGAAGTAAATTAGAGATGATTGCGTATTAATCATGTCTTTGGAACAATTGAGGTGATGCTATGCCTTCAAATTGTTTGGCTTTCAATGGCCTCAGAGATTATATCTTCTTACTAATCTTAATTCACAACAAGAACAAGACCAGTTTGCAGTAACCAGAATCCGCAGTTGATATCCAGTCTTCAGTGCCTGGCCTTTATCGACAGATGTCTTCAAGAAATTTTGAAAAGATTGGACGGATTACTATATATTATACCAAATTATGATTAAGGCACAAATGTCTTTAAAAACCATGTATATTGTTATCTGATAACACTACTCGAAAAAAGAGAAGGGGGGGAGGGGGTTAGGGGAAAAACAAAAACAAAATGAACTCTCAAATTGTACATCTAAAACATTATTTATAAGCAACAATTGAGTCTTGCACGGAGAAAATCTCTTACCTGATTAACAGAACACCAAAGTTATATGTGTATGATAATATAATTCAACTGTTTATAAATTAAGTGTCATAATTCATATTTGCCCAGTCCTGCTAGGCCCAAAATAGCAGAACTGAACACCAGTATGTTAGATATCCTAAAATTATATTTTCATAAATTCTGGTACCTAATTTACAATATCTCATTCGGATAGCTGTGTAAAATTCAGTCACCGTAGGTGACATAAAAATAAGACAAAATGTAAGTATCAGATTGATTGTTCTCTGGAAAATAAGTGAATATCATGTCCAATTTCGTGCACAAAAAAAAAATGTTGTTTAACCAGAAGTGTCGGAAGAAGACCCTGGAAAATAAGAATTCCTACCACGATAGTCACAACCAAGAATTGATAGTTCAGATCTGAAGATAGTCACAAGCCGAGAACCTTCCTACTTTGATATGTGTTGTTGCAAACGTTCTTCCTGTACATAATGCAGTGCGTGGTTTTTTGAGTAGATCGGCCTCTTGACTCTTGCAGGATTAACATAGTAATGCACAAAATGAAGCTTTAAATTGTAAATAAAGTCTGAATGGGAAGAACCACAGATGTCCACTGTTTAATAATTCCAAGGCTAAAGTTCATGGGTTTAGTCCTGAGCCTTAACTGTCCTACATAAAAAGATCAGAAAGGACAGCCACTCTTGTCCAAAGTAATGATTTGAATCAATGACTTAAGCACCGAGATCTTTAAAAACAAACGTTCATTTTTCTCCCATGTGGAAAAAGGTGGACAAATTTGATACTTCCTCCTTGGTCTTCTAATGACGTGCCACACATCGGTTTCATCTGTAATTATATACATAAGACAATGGCCCAAATCTTCTTTTTCCTTCCTACGCTCATTAACTGTTATTTACCCTCATGTAGTAAAATATAATACCAAATTCAAGGAAAACGAATCTAACAATATTTTAGACATTCAATGGCTCATTATATTTTATCTACAGATGACCAAGTTTCCCTTAAAATGATATGAAGAAGTGCTGATCCTCTGTTGCTCAAATCGTGATGGGACATTTTTTTTTTTTTTTTTTTATGCTCCATTGATAATCTTTATCCCGTTGTTGTTATTTATGAAAACTAAGCATTTTGTCAGTATCTGAACTTTCCATTGCGTAGTCAATTGTTTGAAATTTCATCTCATCATCGTGGATATGTTCTATTCATATATTACTATATTCTTCGGATATTTAGATTTACAATTAAGAATTCACGAAATCAAAAACAATTGTATATATTAAGCTTTTATCATTAATTAATGAAGGAAGATTTATAAAAATCCGCCAAAAACTAAAAGGCTGTTCTATACTTCAAAAATGGTTGTAACCAATGTGCGTGGATGTGAAATAAGGTAGCCTATTCGTGCAAAATCTATTACATATGTTCTTGAAAAAAATATTTAGAGGATGTTATGATTTCACTATAAGCATGTATGTTTTTTATTTTTGTTTTTGTTTTGTTTTTTGCACGTACCTTTTTTTTAGAAATATGACGAACAGAAAATTGATTCCATTATAAGAGCAATGATATATCAATTATGACATCAGTGAGATTTGAACATGAAAAGATTATGATTAAATGATTTTGCCTTGTTCGTGTCTTTGTTTTTTATTTGGATATGACATTGTTGCGCTGGGTGTGACGAACTTTCCATAGCAGTAGAACCATATGATCCAGAAATCGAGCATGGTCTTTGGTTATAGAACGATACGCGATAAAATAAGGTTGACACAGTTTATCTGGATGCCTTTAGAAGGATCAGACAACTTCAGATGAGCTGACCTGCAAATGGCTCTGTTTTTCATGTTTTCACTCTTCAAGGACAAATCAATTCAAAGTTGACTTAAAAAATGAGCCATTTTAAATATTTGTTCCCTGTTTTGTTCTGTTTCCTTACTTTTTTCTAAACCTATACTTGCTCAGTGACTGTTCACCCGTCAACAATTTAATCCTCAACATCAATAGAAAAGCTGAGGAAAAGGATAACACAATGAAACAATCAAATCTGATGTGACATAATAATGATCATACTGTTGATTCTCTGAGTGATTCCATCTGCAGCGCATTAACAAAAAATATGTTCCTAAACGGCCAAAGAGACAACAAAAACAACTCCAAGTTTGTTTGGGTGTGTGTTGGGGATTTAACGGCACATCAGCACGATCACGATACTGTGCAAAGCACAGTAAGATACGTTCACACGTCAAGAAAAAGAGAGGAAAGAGAGGGGGACAGAAGACAGTGGCAAGAAGAGAGAGAAAAGATGTCACCTGTGGGACGTCGAGGGTGGCATTCCATGGGAGACATCCCATTGACGGCGGTCTTTCACCGCCTGCAGGTGAATGAGCAGAGAACCTACTTAACCCCGGCCCCCGTGGACGGAACAATTCTAAGAATAAAATAAATATATATGTTTTTTTTATAATTGTGCTTTAAACACAAGTAAGAAGGACCAAAACATTTGTTAATGCAGAATTGAGGGCCAAGATAACCATCGGCAGGAGGTTGAGAATGTACGATTGAGGATTGATATTATGTATGTCCTGACTTATAAAATCCCACGCTGTTCAGCTGATGCAGAGAATTCCACTATCAATTCACTCACCAGCCACAGGTGCACTAACAGAAGGACACAAATGCCGTGGTTCAACATGAAATAACTTCAATGCCACAATCTGCACGGAGAAAACACACAGGTGACTTCGTCCTCCCCTCTCTTTCTTCGCACGATTTTCCTGTCCCATCATCCCCCGCAGCCTCCCTCTCAAGCTCGGGGCTCTGACAGGGATAACTAGGCCCTGACAGGGATAACTAACTTCATATATTCAAACATACATATAAATAATATATGCATGCCATGTAATCCACAACAGTGAGAATGTTTGTGAAATATTTTCTTTTGTGTCTGCCTCTGGTTTGCATAGACAGACATAACAATATACATGGACATGTACACATTGAGTACGCACACAGAAGTGAACAGTAAGAAAAAGTCTCAGACAATGAAAAAGAACAAGTTTCTTTTCACGTATCCCCGGGTTCTTACTCGAAGTAGTCCTCTATTCCAGATTTTAAAACCATCAACGTGAAAGTGTATTATGTACTGAGAAAACTGATCATACACAAGCCACACGCCACAATACACCTCGTAGGCACTTTCCAAAGCGTACATCAGTTAACTGAAGTAGCATCAGATAGAATTCCCGGTTTTCCCGTTTAATAACACAGCCAGAGAATGTTTTGTATCTTTTGCTTATTGAGTTACTCACCGGTGATCCTTCAGCTCTACTGTTTCTGAAACTCTTTGCCAAATTTGAGTGCATTGCACATACGTAGATCTTTAGCAATAACAAAGTGAACAGTCAACTAAATTTGTGAAAGAAAGGCCGGGGGGGGGGGGGGGGGGAACAAAAAAAAAATCAAAAAAAAGAGATTTTTGGGTTATGTTACTTGCGGTGATTAGTTCTAGCTCTGTTTCAAAAATACTATTTCTCATTTTTGTTTTGTCAAGTGGCAATAGGACGACTTAAGTTTGTGCTTTTTATGTTGGCTGTCGTCGTCGTCATCGTCGTTGTTGTTATTCTTATTGTTGTTTTGTTGTGGCTGCTGCTGCTTTCATTGTTGCTATTGATGATGATAATGATATTGTTGTGATTGCTTTTATCGTGCTGCCTTATATATTATCGGTGATGTGTTGTTGAGGTTGGTAGGCTATATAATAATATAACTGCGCACTGGTAACTTGCATTCTTTAATATAACCATCTAGAGCCTTCTTTTCTTCCTCTTCTTTATAACAGAGTCATGAGATAGCAGGCTCAAAATCCACACATTTTAACGTCCTGAATTACTTACGAGCCATTATGAGAAAGATTAACCTGCTGAATATAAGATCGATTAGTGTTTGGGAGAGAGAAAGAGAGAGAAAGGGAAAGAGAGCGCAGAGAGAACAGAGGTTCAACAGTTATAACACAAATATATAACAACTTCACTTGAAATATAATTTCTTTTGTCAGATTATGCACGTTTCTATAAACCGGGTGGAAATCATATACACACATATACCCGCGCGCTCGCGTGTGTGGGAAAACGTGCGAGATTTTGGTGAATGGTAATGTAGAATTGCACTGATACACGGCCATATTTAGTATAACTTTTTTTTTCTGTCAGGCTTTATTTATGTCATGAAGTAGAATTTATAAGCGATAGTTTTCTAATTGAATTTTGTAAATTTATACATTGACCTTAAAATCATGCAGAATAGAGAAAATGAGAGTAAAAGGATGAGATTGAATACCGATGTTATTATGAATGAAATTTTATGGTAACTCCATAAGTAAGAGAGAGAGAGATGGGGAGGGGGGGGGGGGTCGGAGAGAAAGAGAGAGAATGGCATTAATTGTACGGGTGAATAAAATTATGCGATTGATGCAAAACTGACATAAAGAGAGAGAGGGTGATTAGTAACTGAAAGATGATAAAATTCCGTCTGCACCGGTTTGTTATTAAGACACCATTTCGATATTAATATTTTGTAATTCAATGCTCAGCACCTTTTTCTCTTACAATTCAAAATAGGAATCCCAGTAAATGATGAACAATCAACAAGCATCAATGTTCCCCTCGAACAGACCTAATAACTGTTATCGTGGCTTAGCCACTGGCAAAGATAGCGGAGTAGGCTATGCAACCCCGGCTGACAAGTGAAATCACATCGGTTCAAAATGCCGAGCCACAGCCGTGGGTAATTAGTGCGTTGAAACAGCATGGAAACTGGATTTCACAAAAAACTAAGCCACAAGACATCTTAATGACAAATAACTGTGACGAAATTGTTTTATGTACCTGTACAACACATTATTCTTAGACCAATGAATGAAATGTCGAAGACTAAGAGGCAATACTGTTTTTAACACGATTAAACAACATTTCATTGTCCTTATTATTTTTTTTTTTTCTTCTGCTGGGGTTTGGGCTTTATAACATTGTGCCGCAAATATCCCATTTAGACACATTTTCCTGTTGATTACCCACAATACACCCCTCTAACGCGTGAATAGTACAAAGACAAGGAAAGAGAATGAAAGGGGTGTATGAATGACCTAGAAGAGATGTTACACAAGAATAATATGAAATGGTAAACTTGCCTCTCCATGGATTTAAGTGGTGATCTTTGGTTCTGGAAAGCGTGGCCGGCGATGAGGATTCTAGAAACACCCAGAAATTGCTTCTTTATATCAATCTTTTATAATGACATAATAATAGAGTCTAATAACCGACAGCATTTCTACTGCGCTGTATTCCCATACAGTACAATGACATACCAGTTTCTAAGAACTTTACAATCTGTAGTGAAACTGTTCTTATTTGTTTCGTTGTAAGCAGAGGAAAGGCACTAGAAATATTTTTATATCGGTAAACATTTAGCAGAATAAAAGAATAAACAATTAAATAGCGGTATATAAATAGATAGATAGATAGATAGTTAGATAGATAGATAGATAGATAGATAGATAGATAGATAGATAGATAGATAGA
>JBCEWB010518007.1:0-18994 GCA_039654565.1 Peronia peronii | reverse complement strand
TTAAACTCAGGACTGAGTCAGCAAGTTTTATACAATTTTTTAAAACAATATTTTTGTTTTTGCAAATTTGAAAATGGGCGCCATTTTCAAATGTTAATCTAATCCTTTTTTCTTAATGCCACTGTCAAACATATGTGTTGAGAAGATCATAGAATATTTAAATATTTTTTCACCCATGTCTGAAATTTGTAAGTTGTATAGTTGTGGAGATATTGGGCTGTAAAGTTGAACAAAAATACAAATTTTGCAATCCAGAAACAAGCCAGAGGGGAAAGCTTGACAATTGAAGTATCAGGTTATGCGACCCCCACTTGGCCCAGCAGGGGACACTCCCACCCTCCTCAAAACTAAGTTGACCCTGCTTAACAGCCATGCGCTGGCAAATGTCGACCTACAGCCGTTTTTAACTATTTTCTGAATCAGATATATCAACATTTTGCTTTCTTTCACAAAACGAAAATTTAACTTTTTTTAATCTGAAAAAAGAAAAATTTGGTATCTGAGATGGAAAATAGTTCAAAACGACCGTTACTCAAAATCACCCGGCGCGACTTCTGACTCATTTGCCCTGGGAGCAAGACAAAATGTTATACAGTCACTGATAAAAGTTATACAGTCATACTCATTGACACACACTTAAATCAACATCCACAAAGTGTTGACATCAATTTGGTGATAACTTTAGGACAAAACTTTCAAACCAGTTGTTACCAGAAGCATCATCATTCACATTAACCCTTGAAGAGCCACACTGAGCAAAAGCCTGCCAAGTACATTGCAAATGCATGCAACTTGCTTTTTCAATAACAAGCATTTCTCCAACAAGGCACTTGCCTTATACTGCTATTTAGATCTAAACTGTCATTTCTTGAACTTCAAAAAAACACAGACACTCCAACAGTCTGATTTGACACCTTCAGGGTTAAGTCTAGTTCTAATCAACATCAGTCCATGACGGCTTCAGGATGAACAATCAAACCAGTTATAATCAATATCATCTTACATATCTAGTCCAGCATTTGTCAATACAGTTGAGTCTGGTTAAAGTCAATCCCTCAGCATAAAAAGAAAATATTTATTGCCAACAAGGTTGATATGAACCAATATAAAGATGTAACGGGTAGAATAATATGACTGCAAAGAAGGGGCTTACTTCAAGCAAGAATCTCCTTTAAGGGGGCTAACTTGGTGTGGGCTTCACTGTATCAGACAATCACATGTTCAGGAGAAAATGTCAAACCATGTATTGCCAAAAAATGTTTTCTTTATATATTGTATAGTATCAGTCCATGACAGCTTCATGACAAACTATCAAACCAATTATTGCCAGGAGTGATACAGTCATTGATCCGTGTCACTGCCAGCCTGGCGGCATCTACAAACCATTTCGGTGGTGGTGCTGACCGTCTGCATTCCAACTCCAGGTCAGTGGCTACTGAGGTTAGGCTGTCCAGGAAAGTCTGGTATTTGGATGTTGTTGTAGATGTTGTTATCGTGGTGACAGCTGCTGCTGATGATGATTCCAATGATGATGTTGCTACAGCCACTGATGTGCCTATTTCCATATCTTGCTCTCCAGAAGTTGATACCACATCAGTTTCTGAGATCATCTTAGCTCGTTTGGCTGGCCGCTGGAGAACAGACAATTTTTTAAAAATATTACAGATAGATCAACAAAAATGATCTAAATGTAAAAATACAATTCGAGTTGGATAATGCCAGGACTACAATGAGTAAGAGTTCCCATTCTGTGCCTCAACTGGTACTTTCCTTGCAGTATTTTGCTATCTACAGCTCCACAGTTTGTTGTAAGAACTACCATATGCCACTATTTCCATTATGATATGGCAGAGTCTTATATGAAACAATCAAGCCATCCCATCACTTCATCCTATAAAAACTGCATTTTGTTCTCTGTGTGTGGAAAGAAAGGTCTTTACACACACATCCTGATGGTTTAGAAAAAACATTTTCAGGGAAAAAGTTTTTTTGTCAAAATGTGTTATCACTCACCTCCGGTGAAGACTTTTCTATGGAATCTTCTCTCATCTCTACCACATCCTTTTCTTGATGTCCCCTGACTTCCTCCCTAGTTCGGATCTGATTCCTCAGAAACTCCACCATATCAAATTCCTCTGCCAAATGATAAGGTTTCTGTTGGGGAAAGAAAAGTTAAATCATACTGAGACAAAAAAAATAAAGTCTGGAATTTTTTTCATTTTCATTTTTCTTGATTTCACAATTGATTGTGGCAAATTTGAGGGAGATTTCTACTATTAATCCTGTCTGGCAGAGATATACAAGCATACATGAAGAGATGGTCAAGGTGTCAATGGACGTTCAAAATCTCCATGGCTCAGCCATGTAATAGCTGAAATGGCATTGTGAACAAAGGCATGAAATGACTTAACTTTTTTATCAAGATACATCAAAAGTTAATCAATCTATCCTCTTGCCTAACTTAGCATTGTTGTTATCCACATTAGCTGCATAGTAATGACCCAGGTTGTATGAATTATTCATAATGAAATACGTCCAATAATGAACACAAAAAAAAGCAAGATGTCTTTACCATGTTAAAAACATACTTGTTCACCGAGCATCTGTCTGAGTAATGTTTTCAGGCTTTTCCCGTTTGTCAGTCATGTCTACAAACTTACAAATGTGTTTGTGTTGTATTACGTGATTATATATGTGAGCATGTCTCAAATCATGTCTGTATACCATGTTATGAATTTGTATGTATATTGCTGCCCATGTTTGTTTTGAGGCATATTTTGTGTGTGGCTGTTCAACATTTTGGTTCTGCTGTAAAGCGCTTCGAGCCCTCCAGGGGTGAGGCGCTATATAAATACCTTTCATTATTATTTATTATTATGTGAAAACTCACAATATTAAACAAAGAGAGTGCTAATACTACCATGTGATCACAAGGTGAATGATGGTTCCATACAGTTCAATTCACAACAACCTTTCTGCTAATTGCGGACGCACCTTGCTGACAAATCTCTCCACCCTCTCCTGCAGTGTCGGATCCCCCTGCACACAGGCTGGGATCAGCTCCTCATGCACTGTGTGAGCAGCAAAGTCCATAAAACCTGTCATGGCTACCAGGTGGACAAGAGGGTGGCTATGGATTAGCACCGTATGAAACACCTCAGGTAGCCGCGTCAGCACCTGACCTTGCTGGAACATTACAATAAGGAACATCCAGTTACTAAGGAACATCCAGTCACACACTCTACTTGTATCTATTGCACATTTTGTCTGATTCTTTCACAAGTGATGCTTACAATGAACATTCAAAAAAAAGGCAAGAGCAGTTTTATCACCCTATAAGCTTTTCATAATTCATCTTCTATATCAGCTCAACTAGTATGATGTTGGTGTATCAAATTGTTCGTATCATAAGGTTTTGAATTTGTCAAAGGTATTGAAATGAGATAAAACAATGTTTTAATACAAGCAGTTTATCTAAAGATTATTGTCATACAATATAACACTGTAGGTAAATATGGACAATTTCCCTGCCAAGACAGTCTGAAGACTTTAGAAACTGGTCATAGCGATCAGTCAGGAACATTGTCAGCTCTTCAAGAATTTACAATGATAACGTGTTTGTAAATCTGTGCACAATGAGGTATTATGAAATTGGTCACAAGATCAAGGGATCATCTCTCACACATAGGTTTGTTTATATAGCATGGGCATTTCTGAATGCTCATTATTGGTCAAGAACTGTACACTGAACATGTACACAAATAAGTGCATCAGCGAAAATGCTTCAGCCATGTGACCGACCTTGACGTACTTCATTCACACGTGCCTCTCCAGTCTTTGACTAGAAACTTCTTCATATAAACACTAAGAAAGCTTTGCTGTCTTCGTTTTCATAGAGAGTCCATCTCAAAAGCTAAATATTGTGTGGTAAATGAACAAAATTATTCAGTGATATACCTCAAATGAGGGAGGAATCTTCAGTTTGGCAAATCCTGAAAGGAACTTCGCTGTTGCCATGGCAATCTCCTCATTATCGTCTGCCTTCAGAAAACTTTGCACACAGACCAATACCTGCAATAGAAAAGAAAAGCAAGGAAAACGGGATGCAATGGACATTTTTTTCTAAATTTCTAATTCTATTGCACTTTAAAAGACTTTCCATACCAATCCCCTAAATCATTTGCTCATCTGAATTTTATTCTACACCAGTAGTTACAAATTATCAAAATATTGTTGTTTTCATCACAAACCCCTGAAACTGAAGATAAGAGACAAAATGGAATACATGACGTCAGAGTCTTGTGCCTGACTTCAAAAGAGAGAAAGACAAAGATGCGAGACTGAACAAATTATACCCCAAAAATTTCATTCTCCATCATGCTCAGAAATTTCACCATCTTTCCCAAACACTTCAAAATCATCTCATCTTTTAATGATGACATCTGTTTCCCTGTGATGATAAATGTAATAGTTTCTTGTACAAGGACAGATAAGCATTTCCTTTGGAAGAAACTTATGAGATTAATGATTAACTATCTGACCTTCAAAATGGATCCCGTTTCCATTGTGGGCAGGAAATGTTTGGTCAAGGGCAGGAGCCGACTGACCAGCCGGACTCTGAGTGGCTGCCTATCCTCCAGTGTAGTGTGTATGTGTTGCCACATTTCACACACACTGTCCAATAAGGAGGCTCGTTGCTGGGGAGTAAGGCTATTGTTGGGAACCGAGTCCTGGGAAAGAATCTCCGCAAACAAATCACAGGCTTGGAACTGGGGAAATGTCAAAGAGAGTATAATCATTCAAATAAATTGTCATCCATTGCACAAAAGGGCACATCACTACATGCAATTCTAAAAGAGATCAAATAAGTTTGAGAAGTAATTGTTCCAATGACACGAAATGTCGTATATGACTTCTCATCAATTCATGAGAACGAGTTAGAGCTATCAATATGCAGCTTTTGCAAGAATGCAATTCTCGATCTGTGTATACCAAAGATGGTCTCAGGTAAAAAAAAAAAGGTTATTATATGGCCCTTCATGAGATGGGTGATAAATTTTATTCTATGTCATCATGTCATCATCAGAGAAGGAAAGGATGAGTCACAGTAAAGATGAAGTTTAAAGAGAGATCAATGTGGTGTGTAAAGCCAAGACCATATGGTCTGGCAGACAAATACAAGGATACAGGCAAGTTCTCTGTTGATAAGATCTTCTTCAGGCAGCAACATCATTGGACATTCTAATGAAGAGCCATTAGAACTAGAATAAATCAATTCAGGTGATGCAACTTTTTGTACAACTGAAACATAAATCTGAGCAGCAATATGGAATCTAATTTTCCATGGCTTTATTGGTGAAGTGGCAAAGGAATGCTCATGCAGAGGTACCCAGGGTGAAAGAATTCAGATCTGCAAGTAACTACACATTTACTGTTCTATCTCAATGCACATACAAGCAGCTCATCTGTATTGATTAGGCTTTCTTGGAATGGCCGGGAAATTTCATTGCCAAATTCAGCTATGTTAAATATAGCTTAGATAATTACAGTGAAATTACATCAGGTTTTTTAAAAAATAATATTTTAAATCTTTTTAAAGTTAGACTCCTCGGTGAAATATTTGTAATATATGAAGAAAGTAAAGTTAAACTGAAGCTAGACTATTCAATATAACATTCTAAATATACCAAAGATGAACCAAATTGGTATATTTCATTCAATCATATAAATTTCAAGCTCATGCATAAAGAGATAAAAAAGGTCAGTTTTTCAAGTCTGTAACATGATAACATTTGAATTCTATATATAATAAATATGAGAAATCACAGTGTCCAATATTGTATTTACCATGCCAGTCATGATTTGAACACAGGCATTTTAAGCCCAGGATGACTGTACAAATGACAAAATGAAACAAAACCTAACAAATTACTCACTATCTGAATGGCTTTAGCCTGGGTCCCCTGCAGGATAGCAAGTCCCCAGGTCACTAGCTTTCCAGTTACATCCTTGGCGAGGTCAGAGGTCAGACAGGTTGGAGTCAAGGCCACCCACAGCTGTGGCTCTCTTTCCGGTGGATACTCTTTGACCAGAGCAGCCTGTGGACAGAGAAAGAAGAGATGATCATTTATAACTCTAACATCCTCAGTGTTAATTTTTTTTTTTTTTTCATTGTATGCATCACTTCAAATTTAACATGGTTGGGCTATGTCAAAAAATCATGATTCATTGCCTGAATTCATGAATCAGGGCAAAACACAAATGACAGACCACTCAAGGCCTGACTTGGCAATGCCAAAGAAAGGACCGGTGAGACTGTAATCCCACTGTGCAGAACAGCTGATTCTTGTATGACATCTTACAAATATTTGTCACAAAATGATGACGATGGTGATCCTTTTTATCTTAAGAATAGGATTTAAATGCAAGCTACATTTGGTCTGAGTGGATATGAATTAAGGAATTATTTTAAACTTTGGTCTGCAAGCAGCTTCTATGCCACTCTTGAACTGGTTGTTAGCTGTCGATGGTCTTTAAATGTATACGCAAAAAATCTGTATAAGACACAACAAAAAATGAGTATCGAATATGGCCATCCCACATTGGCCGAAGTCAGTTTCAGTCGATATGACAAAATGGGACAAAAAGAATGGGATATCTGTATATATGAGATTTACGATGTATGTAAGATATACATAGGAGGCAACACTGAAACATTAAATTAACAAAGCAAAATAATGACCGTTAAATCACATTTCTCAAATACTGGCGATATTGGAATCCTTAACAAAAAAAAAGATAAATAATATAAATTTTTTTAAAAAGACTCAGACGATTGTGGAAAAATTGTAACAAAATGAGACATTCATGCAGCAGAAAATTTTTTTTTTGTGGCAACAGTGAAAGAAACCCTGAAGACCCACAACATCTCACCCAGCCAGGCCATCCAGCCATGCCAGAAACCGAAAGCTCTTTCTCCCCTCGACGCCCTAGACGGTACAAGAGGACAGATAAAAGAAGAAAAAAGAAGAAAGTGACAACATTGACTCTGACATGACCAACACATGCCACTCACCTGGTGTTCTGTTGACATGAAGCGAATCAGTCGAGGGAGGAAACATTTCAGCTTGAAGCGAGCACTGTGGTGGGCAGGGCTCTGTGTGGTCATCAGCTGCTGGTAGACTTTGGTCAACATCTGCACATGTTGATAGCACAGATCTGCTGTCCCATACCTTTCAGAGACCAAAATATGTGGGATGAAGTCACTACCACAAATTAGGTGACTGGATATATAGGCTGGGCCAGATTCGTGACTCACTTGTTAGACATATTTCTTCATAAACTGATTTTAGTTTTATTGTTGTAGTATTTTACTATTTTATTTCTTTACATGCTCATTTTATAGTTATAATATTATTTAAATTTATTATTTCATTTCTTAATATGCTTAACATAACTTTGCACATTTATGTGGTTATAAGCATAATAAAAACTATAATTAACAAGTGAGTCATGAATTCTGGCTCACCCTATACACAGCAGACAACAGCATATATTCAGAGAGGACATACAATAAATACTGGAGAAATGAATGAACAACATATCTGATAAAAACAAACGACCCAAGCTGAGCAACTAAATAAATAAGCATGGACAGCATAGACAGACATAGCAGATAATTGAGGAAGAGATGAATGTATGAGAAGGCTGAAAAGCAGACACAGACATTTACTCATAAATCACTTACATGAAAAGACAATTGTCCTCTCTTGTTATGACAAACATGGAAATATCAAATTGAAAAAGAAAACATATAAAAGAAGCATAAAAACCTCCAATAATGTTCACACTTTGAGTGACAAAGCTTTTCTATTTGTTAGGGCAAAATCAAATCTTTGACTTCCAAGATCCATTCCTGTATGGTTGGGAGCCTACTTATATTTTTGACATGCAACGGTATTTGACGAAATAGCATAACTGAGCGATATTCACCCTGTTGAGAAAAAGCATGTGTTGTTTCAGCCCATCATATTAAATTGATCCTACTTTTATTCATACTATAAAATTGTCCAACAGACATCAGAAAATATGCTGATAAATTGGCACCCTTTATAGACCAAACAGCATTTGGAAAATGTGTCATGTCATTTTCTGCAACCCATGGAAACTTTTATTAAAAATCTTCCCAACCTAAAATTTTCATAAACTGATCACAGTGACATCTGTCTCATAAAATTACTTGTGCTGGCTGATGTGTAATTTGCATTTCATTCCTGTATACTACTCTTGTTTTAGTTTTGTTTGTTTATCATTATTAAACAATTTACACTGCGCATTAAATGAAATGTATTGTTAACTAATAAATACCATCAATTTTAGAAGGTACAGCTTTCTGCTAACTAAAGCCCTCTCAAAAAGGCCTCCGGGCCAAAATAATTTGCTCACCCCTGGTTTACACAATTGAACATCTGTACAATCTAGACAGTTTGCATTAGTACCAGTGCTCACCTTGCCAGAAAACACCAACAATCCATGGCCATCAGAGAACATAAGGTGTTATCTTCTCCCAGATTCTCCACTAATGTTGCCTCCTGTCATTATGGACAAAATAAGAAATATTGAACCCAAACATTATAATGAGATTAAATTGATTCCTGAAATGTCACATATATGGCCCATTTTTTTTTTAAAGCACCAATGGCTAACTGTCATTTCTCACCTGACGGCATCACTCTTTGGTGACATCACAGGTGAGTAACAGAGAAGATAATTATTACCAGTTACGGTGGTCAAGCAATCAAATAAATGGTTAACTACCAAACACAAAAATCTTTGATTTACACACAGGGTTAGATTTACTGTCTTGAACTTGGTGATGTCCCATATGACAATGAGAACAATTCTAATTGCTTACAGACAGTGGTTAAGCAATCAAATGAATAACTGACTGCCAGTCACAAAAATCGATGGTTATACAGGTTTTGATTGACTCTCTCGGACTCACCAGATATTGGAAGTGCACAGCCTTGCAAGCTCCAATGTAAGCACAGATGTGTGTTGCTGTGTGTTCATACAAGCTCACCTGTCTACAGTGAGAAAGACGGCAAATCTGATTTTAAAACCAGGCCACAAGTGAATTAATGTCATATGCTGCTTATATGTTTGAAAGAACTGGGTGCTTGTTGCATGTAAGAACTCATCTGCCATCAGTGGTACTCCTATCAAGTTGAGGCAATGTTTCTGGTGTCCGTCTTATTCTAATCTTACGAGTCATGTTTTTTTCTGCCTGTAATGTGAATATGTCTTACATATACAGTCGAGTCCACTCAAACCAAACTCTGATAATCCGAATTCTGATAATTTGAATAAAAATGAAACAATAGATTTTTTTTCCTCTTTGTGCCCATTAAATGCCTCTCACAGAATTCGAAGCCATCGCCATGAGTTTCCTTTAAATTGAAGCGGTCAGCGCCGCCACAAAGGTAAAAATCGGCTTTTGTTCTCTCCACGTGGTTCCCACCCAACACATAAAACAAAGGATACAACATCGCAGATGGGGTCAGAGGGATTAGGTAATTAATTTACATACAGATATTGCGAATGTGCCCCACATCGCAGCGCTAAGTGGGCCTATGTGTTCAGAGGGGGGGGGAGGCAACATAGGCCTATGAGGAACAGCGATACCGAGCAATCGATCGATAATCAAGTATCCTCACTGAGCCTTACAGCACAGGTAGACACGGTCAAACACGTGCATATATGGTACTGTTATGATACTTCGTGTGTAGGCAACCCTAAGCGTTGTGCCTGTGTTACAATTACTGTCTTCTTAGTTCTAGCACTGTGACGGTATACTGTATAGGTCTAGTCAGTATCTACATCGTGCTCACTCTTTTGCCTGCGGTTGACTAGCTTTATTTTATAGACTAGATCTACATGATGGCTTTCTCTAACCCACTGAAGAGAAAGAAGACGGCTCTTTCCATTGCGACGAAAATGAAAATGCTGCAGGAAATAGACAGAGGTGTGATGTCCAAGAAGGCCATAGCTGAAAAGTATGGCATTCCCCAAATACACTGACGGCAATATTGAAAAATCGGGAACATGTGGAAAAAGCGACAGCCTCCTCTTCTTTTTCTGTCTCATAGGTCATTCGAGAGTTGTTTCCCTTGTTAAAAAAAAACAACTGGAAGACGAACTCTCATATATTGAACCCATTAGGGTGGTCCCGACAAATTTGATTTAAGTGGACTCAACTGTATATTGTATCTCATCAACTGTAGATGGAGCTGCAGATTTTGAGGACAAATAAGTTATCTTATCTTACCTTATCCTATTCACACAGACTCTCTAGCATGACTGCATGTTTCATCACTGTTCACAAGATTCTAACAGTTTCAATTTAATATGGTACAAATGGTCTCATACTGAACAGTTTTGTCCAATGTTACTTTCATACAATTTACAAAAAAAGTTTTCATTTAGCAGTATAGCAGCGATGTTCAAGACTCATAGCTACATAGAAAAAGAGTTTAAAAATATACAAACAAACCTCCATTATATCATCTCCATGAAGTAATTTATGTATCATTATTTCTCAGAATGACTGAGAGTTTAAATGAAGAGCTTGCTATGCAAATATCTCATTCTCAAACTGCATGTATTCACTCATCAAGAGTAAATTCACAGAAATGCAATTCTCAAAGAAGCTGGTCTAGTATCCTTGGAGAGACAAAGTGAATGAAAGTGTGATACCACTCATAACAGAGCAATCGCAACATTTTATCATCTACATCACATGCTGTTGCTCTTACATATACTCATATATTCACTTCACATGTCTACATGATTATCATTTATATTATCATGTTGGCAGAGACTTGTTATATTTATATGACTACCATACATTTATTGCTATGTTTTTCTTTCTGACACACATGAGACATGACATGATGATAATGAGGCACTTATTAAGTAAGATGACTCAAGATTTTATCAAAAATTAGTAATATTTTCAGGTCAAAGTGTTTCCATGCAAAAAAAAAAAAAAAAAGTGCTAAAAATTTATTTGCTATCAATAAAGTCATGATATCTCTAGTCACCTAGATTTGACACGTGCCTTGTTTCATTATGTTGTATCTTATATGTTTATTTTGCCAATCTCTAGATGATACATAATTGTTCTCTCACCTTTGTGGTTTTCCAGCCACCATAATGCCAGGTAACATGACAGGCACCCGCATCTCCACCTCACCTGGGAATAAACAGGTAAATTACAGGTAACTGGGGCAATTAATAAACACATATTTTCTCATTTATGTGTTACACTTTGATTCTTCAAATGCTTGACTGAATATTTTCAAGACTAATCAATTGATCTCTGTGATAAGTCAAGAATCTTTGTATGCTTATGAGCCCAGTGATTGGCACAAATAAGTGAATCTTGACACATTAGTGTCCTGCGACATAGAGGAAGACAATGGCTTACAGAGTTTGACTGACTGAAAAATGGCAGCCAGAAGTCCTTTGGTAGGCGTGGCACTGCTGTGAGTGACAAGCTGCACCCATGGGTCTATCACACTGGCTGTTGAGGAAAGAAAAAATCATATCATCCATAAAGTACAAACTGATTGTGAGTGACAGACTATATCCACAGGTCTGTCATAATGGCTGCTGAGAGTGGTAATTGTCCCCTGTCACTAAAATCTAATGGTATTGTTCATAAAAAGACAGATCTCTGCTGTGAATAGATAGGTTAATTATACTAGCTGTTAACTGTTAAAGGAGGCAGTGGGGCAGTCTTATGACAGGCTTCCTGTCCACATTAGATTGAAGTGACTCTAGCATATTTCTTTCAGTTGTAAATTCTTCTACATGGCAGTGATATGCTAAACAGAATAACCATGGACAAAAGGCAAACTCAACAATCAAAAGTACAAAATTTGCAAACTTCCAGCACAGGTGGATGATTCTCTTCATTTTCAATACTAAGAATATCTCAGGATTGCCACCTATGCTGATAATCCAGAATACTCTTATTTTCCTTTGATATTTACACACCCTCTATCCAGCCTACTTTCACCATCCAAAGCATATATTATTTTATCAAATTTTGCAGTACATCAAAGAAAAAAATACACTTTCTGAGGAGTTAAAGTGTGACAAGAATTTGCCAGAAAGGGAATGATATAATTATGAGAATTAGACACGCAATGGAGATTGTTTTTGATTAGGCCTTCTACTTTCCATTGCAAGACACATGATATCCAACAAGCAGTGTAAAAATGAAAAAAAAAAAAAAAATCATTTTTCTACTAATCATCTGAAAGACTGATCATAAAACATTTGATAAAATTATTATAATAAGAAGAGAGCATATTCTTTCCAGCACAAAGTTTTTGGAAATATTTTAATACTTCAAGCATAGAACCCAAAAGTGTTATCTTCCCTCAGTACTGTGCTTGTTCAACACATCTTGTGTCTAGGAAAGCAAAATAATAGCACTGGTCAAAAACATTCCTATTATTATTTTGCCTTAACAGCAAACATTTTCGCAATATATCCTCCTTGCTTTTCCCCATCTTACTTTCACATTTGGGAAGGGCGTCCAGCACCATCAGTTGCATCAGCAACAGTGGCAGTCTCTCCTCTGGAGATCGCTCTGAAACAGCAGAAAATCATGATGTATTATGGCACCACTAACAAAACAACAGATGCAGGTAGGATTATTTTGATGACAAAGAGCAAATATTATTATCTGTCTTGGCTTTGAGTACATGACTGTAGTACTAATAAACTTACTAAGTCATATCACATAGTTGGAGGCTCAATGCTTGGCCAGTAGGTCAAACAGTATTACTATTTCCTGTCTCTATAGGGCTGTGGGGACAGTGAATGGATGGACTGTTTCACAATAAAGCTCCATTTGTTTTTGGGCCAAGGTAACTACAGTTGGAAAGCTTGACGACTTCTTGTCTTTAAGAAACCAGTTCAGGCTGAACTGGTATGGTCATATCACAGATCCAAAGGCCTTGTAAAACCGATCAAACAAGGCACTGCCCCAACAATAAAATGATGAGGTAGACAGAAAGAATAAAGGGAGGATAGCATCAAGAGGAATGGCCAGCTTCCTTCTGAGATTACTGAAGACCAGAATAAATGGAGTAAGATTGTCAAGATGTCATCTGTGGTGCCCCAACAGCCTCCCACCAATTCCATGGGAGATGAATGAAATAAAACTGGAGAGTTAAACTACCTGAAAAACAGGAAGTATTTAAGACCTCTACCTTCTTGACCTGTGGTCAGCCTGATCCTGAACTCTCTGTTGTCCATCAGATGACCAATGATGGGTGCAGTAGCACTGAGTAACTGAGTCCTGAGCTCTCCTTCATGTTTCTCTGACAGTTTGGCAGCACACAGGCTGGGGGGCAAATGTCTGGAGTAAAAGAAGGAGGAAGGGGGAGGGAGGGGCAGCAGGGGAGGTGAACGACTGATAAAAAGATCCAATATCTATCACTTTTAAATGTTAGCATGTGCATGAGATATCTCAGTTCTTGATGTCAGAATTGGATGAAATAATAACAGATAGGCCTGATTCTATTTTCACACACAACACAATTCAATTTTCACAACTTTGAAGTATAACTGCTTTTTTGCCTGGGTCCACAAATTCTCAGTAATGATGATCATAAAACAACAGCATCAACTCAGCAAATAATACTACAGAAATCAGTCTACATCAAACAGCAGGTAATATTTTAACCTCCGTTTCCCCCAAGGCCATGTGCAAGTGTTAAGATGTAAAACTGCATCATAAGCAACAAAAGAATCCATGGCCTGTTGGTGAGAACCAAAAAGTTTATTTGCAGACTTAATAGGAGGCTTGACATGCTTGATGGTAATAATGATGATAATCACAATAATATATCAGGGATGTCAACCGTTTCCACCAAAAAGTCAGAAAATTTTGCACCCCCCCCCCCCCCCCCGATATTTTATCACAGCGATTGGGTGCTGTGCAATTACATAAGACATGTCTAGGCTTTTCATGTTAGGAAAAGTTTGTCTCGATTTAGGAGAAATTTGTAAGTTTTTACAGGAACCTTGGAAGACGATTAGAAGACTACACAACTAATGGGAATTCCAAGTACTTAAGATCCTACAGGCAGTGCCATCATCATAGCCACTGAGTGTAACTAGATCTAGATCTAGATCGTGAAATGTTGCCCTCATACATTAGCCTTTCTAAGACCATGTGCGTATTATTTGCTGTTGTCAGTACTCTGATGTGCTGATTTTCCATCAACTCTTATGCGACCACTCGATTGTATGCTGTCAGGTCAGCCAAAGTATGCATGAATTTCTATCGTACTTTCGGTTCCACTGCTATCATTCTGGACTTGTATCGCATTAGAAATTATTGTAAAACCACGATTGCCTGGCAGACTCAGCAAAGTCAGCAGTTGATCACCCTGCGGCCTGAAGTATAAAAGTCAGCGACAACTAAAGTCGGTAGTTTGACATCCCCGATATATGAGTGCTGAAAAGTGTATGCATGTGATACATTATGACCTGTCTCACCTGTGAAAGGTTATGAGCAAGGCAAGGACCTCTTCCTCACAGTTGCCCAAGTAGTTCTGGAAGTCCCTTAGTAAAGCCACCAAAACCTTTAGCTGGAAGCCCAGGATCTTCACTGACTTGCTAAAGGCTTGCTCATCACCCTGTGACTGGACAAAATTTTACAGCATTACAGTACTAGTATATGGTCATTGCTCGAAAATGACAGTTCTTGTTCATCGCCTTGAGACTGGATAGAGTAAAATATCATTTCATCAGGTCCTATGATAATTTTATAACACATCATCACTGCTATGTGATAATGGTATACTATGTCACTCGCTTCTTTGCCATCCTGAGACTGAACAGTTTTATAACATGTAGCCAGAGTTCCATGATAAGGGTATAACTCATTTTCAGCATTTTTAAGAGATTGAGAAAAAAACAGTTCATAGCACTAGTCATTTGGTCAGGCCATTATGAAAAAGTCCACAAGAGGATCCAGGAAGCTATAGGATTTTACAAAAATTTCCTCCCTGTTGCAAAGAGATGCACAATTGAGATGCAAAAACTATTTTATAATGAACAGTCACAGGCAGCCACAGGAGAAAAAAGACAAGGGAAGATATGAGAAGACAACAAATGAGATTTGCTGATTTCCACAGGGCAGTGGAAGACAAAGAACATTGGAGGAGGTCAGTGCAAGATAAGGCAAAAATCATGGGATAGGTGAAGTGAAGAAGAAAACACTATGTTGCAACTCAAGTCAATACACAATTCAATCGGCACATTTATTTTTTTAATGAGATTGGTCTGATAATTCTAACACTCAGAAATATCATGTGACATCAGCTGCATTATGGCCATTATCGTTGCGCAGTGTGATGCTATAGTTACTTCATACTAACACTATGTCTATTTGAAGCTTGAGGTGATGTATGCGTTGTCTAGTGACTGTCCTTTGGAAATACAGTTTGAAATGAGTTGGAAATCAAAAAGAGTGTCTTGGAAGAGACCATATTTTACTGACAAAGGGATCATAAAGTTTAACAAAAAAGGAAAAATCTCAGCGCAAAAGAGTTGTGGATAACTATTTTCAGCATGGTAAAGTACACCCATTTCCTTTTTCCAGTGACACCAACAATTCTATACATGAAAAAATTTGATATAACAATCAATTCATCTAACAATGCAACATATAGACTCACATGAACAGAGCAAAATGTCTTTCCTACATTTAAGTCACAACTGTTAAACTTTCATCTCTTCTTTTCTCCTCCTTTACTCAATATTTATTCTCAGTCCTAACCATGATGTTGAAGTGAAATTGGTAGAATTAGCGAACAATCTGAACAACTAACATAGCAGATTATAAGCTACACAGAAAACATCAAAAGACAAAATTGCAGCTTAGCTCATCAAAACTCAAAAAATCTATGTCCAGTGAAGATGTTTGCCACAGTCAAAAGTCTTCCATTTATTCTGCATCCAGGTGAAATAAGCCAATAATCAAACAGTCATGTATGAAGTTACCAGTATCAGTGGGGAGAGAATTAAATATACTTCACTTTGGTATATGGTGTTGAATTATGACTCTTTGATTGTGTTATTCACCAATAAATTAATTCTTATGACTCCACAATCATTAAAATTCAATTTTTTCAGAAAGTCTCCTTTGTCATTCATCTGTTTCACCTGACCTTTTGAAATTTTGTTGTTTTCACTAAAAGTAGAAAATCTGACAGAAAACCAGGGCTAAAGCACATCATAGATCTGTTAATGTTTTGGTTTAATCTAACAATGCTTTTGATCCGCTGGTCAAAAATGAAAAAGATCTTACCAAAGACTCAGAGTCTGCCCCAGGACAAAGTTGAAAAAGATAGCGGAAGCCTTGCTGGATTTCTCCAGAAAGAAAGCGGATAAGTGGACACACATCAAATCTGTCCCTCAGCAAACTCAGGTGCTGATTGCATAATCTGCAGAAATTAGTCCACAAATTCAGCTAGGACACAAACATCCATCACTCTTGCCCATTGTTAACATAAGTGACCTTTTTCCCCTGATTATTGTACTTTTGTGGTGCACTTCTGGTTCGCAAAAAACATGGTGAGCTATTGAGTCATTCTATACCCCATCAATGTGGAAAAACGCCATTGTTTGGCCAATCCAATCATATCAATTAAACGAAAAGTAAACATTTTTACTGACTTACAATTCTGAAGGATTGATTCTTACTTTATCTTCCATTTTCTAAACTAACTCATAATTGTAAATGTATGTCATGCTCCCAATGGTTTCATCAGCCTGTCTGAGTTCAAACTGTTGGCTGTACGACAAAGGCAAATAGATAACACCCTCTGTATGACAAAAAGGCAAACCCTTAACTTCTCTGCGTGACAAAGGGGTGAATCAGTCAGATAATTTATTGACCAGTTCGCCCCTTTGTCATGCAGAGAAGTAAAGGGTTTGCCTTTTTGTTGTACAGAGGATGTTACCTATTCATCTCTCTGAGCTACAGCCAACGACTAGTTATATACATGCAAGTGTTGTTTATCATGTTTGACAAAGTGCTATCTACATGCTGGCTATGTCAAAACTTTAGCAAATCAAGTTGATTTCACAGTGTCTGTTGGCCCCTAAAATGCAGCGTAACCCTTATTTCTACTATTAACTTTAATCTATGGCAAACTCATGTTGTTTTCAACCAGATATGCAGTAGAACTGTTATTCAAACCGATGTAAAACATAGTTACATATGTCAGAGGTGAAGATATCGAGGAAATGACCCCTACTGACCTGGCAATTCCCTTCCATAAACTGATGACCAGCTTCACATCCAGGCCTGTCACTATGCCACAAATCTCAAATAGTCCTGTACAAACTGAGGGATGGTCAAAACATTTATTATTCCGGACTGAAAAACCTTCAAGATGTAAATCAGCCATATAAAATAATTATTCAATGGTTAAAAAAGAATATCAATGATTCTGGGAGAATCTACCAGAGGTTCAGTACTGTCAATTTTGAAATTTTAAACATTTGACAGGTGTTCAGCATTTATTATCTTTTGAACACTTGCAATTTGTTGAAAAGGACATTTTCTTGAATTCCTTTAAGTATCGAGTATAATTTTTCAGATAAGACCACCTATTATTAACTACATCTAGAACTTGCCTATCTAAATTAAAGTTTAAAAAAAAAGTAACATAAAAAATGTTTGCTCTTTCTGTCAAAATCCTCTCAGGATAAAACATGGTATATTAAAAGCTGATTTCAGTAACAAACTAAATAACACAGCCAGAACATCTCTAAGCGTTTAGGGATCTGTTATGGTGAAATTCAATAAAAAGAGCAAAATAGCTAATTGTGGAAATAGGCATGTTCGATGTCACGAGTCTTGTGTTGGTGTGCATCGCAACAAGTCTTGTAAACTGTCCTTCATATACTTTGGTTTAACCAAACCTTCTATATCATTGATCTACTCATAAAGGTGACAAAATAATTTCTTCAATGTTCTGTTTTCATTTCCAATGTTACAAGTTTTGATATGAATACCAGAAGTTCTATACAACAATACCATGAAGATTCAGAGTGTTATAGTAGCCAAAAGATTTTGCTCTACACTAGGTTGTCAGACATTTCACAATCAGAAACTATTTTCACCAGAAAGTAGGAAAAATCATAAACAGTTGCCCTCGTACATTATTCTTTCTAAGACCATGGGCATAATATTTGTTCTTATCAGTACTTTGATGTGTTGATTTTCCCATCAAAAACTCTCACATGACCACTCGACTGCATGTTGTCAGTTGTGAGGAATTGGGCACTATGAACTTTGATCTCGATCTTCAAACTGCTGCCGAACAGCAGTTCGACTCTTACACAGCACATGTGCAAAATTTCTATCTTACTTCTGGATTTACTGCTATCTTGTGGGCATTGTTATCACATTAAAAATTATTATAGAACTTCGTGGACTTAGCAATAGTTGATAGCTGATCAGCCAAAAGTAGAAAAGCTGGCAACTACCAAAAAAATTCGGAATTCTGACTAAAGTCAGACATGTGACATCCCTGCACAACTATACAAGAATGCATTTTTTTATAGATAAGCTAACCCATGAAATATTACCTGAGCTCAGTGTAAGTACATGTTCCTCCAGCTGTGGGCCAGTGATGCAAATTTTGTCCAGCAGGTTTAGAAATGACTGAGAAAGAGGTTTAATTATGCTTGTATAAATATATAGACAGGATACATCAATGTATGGATGGATGGATGGAGAAAACCACCCACAGGAGGTTGAATGGCATGATGAGAACACGGAAGAAAGAATGATGGAATGGCACTAATGAATCAGTTAGTGGATGGATGGATAGATGGATGGATGGATGGATGGATGGATGGATGGATGGATGGATGGATGGATGGATGGACGGAC
>JBCEWB010517897.1:0-18995 GCA_039654565.1 Peronia peronii | reverse complement strand
GGCTCTTCCCCCCCCCCCCCCCCCCCCCCTTAATATCTTGCAAAACATGTTTATATAATATATGTTATCTCTGGTAACCAGAGATACTGCAAATTGAAGAGACGCTGGCGCCCTTCAGCACCCACTAAAACAGTAGAAAAATCGGTTAAAACGAACAGTTCAATATACAAATCTATATCTTTATTTCACAACATGGCAATATTTTCTTATTCAATTTTTGTATTATAAAGACATCGATATTCGACCACCTCTATCACATTCAACCCCCGATTTCTCTGTCCAGCTCATTCTGATTGGCCACGAGACAAATTAATGTTTCTATGAATGTGTTGTATATACCATCCGTTAGAGTAAACATTAAATCAAGATCAGAACAAGCAGCATGAATTATCAAATTACAAACTCTTGATTGTTACAGAATTATTATTATAATATATGTGCATGTAAATGCCAATATGAACCCTTTGGGAAAAAGAAAATAGCCGGAAGACATAAATATGCAGGTGAACGTGAGTCATATGAATTGAAAGCAGCATAAATAAGTACGACTAACAGGAAGAAAGTACAGTTTTGAACTAACGTAGTCATCAACATCGGTAACTACACGAATTTGGTGATAAGGATGGCAATGATAATAATGAAAAGACAAGGAGGCTGGATAACATGACACTCCCATGACGTTCTTCAAATTTCAGCATTTATTGTTTAAAGATTGATGTATTAGGTTAGAAGTCTTTGTTTCATTTTTCGAAGTATTTTATTTGAGACGCTAAAAAAGATCATGCCTGACGAAGACCACATTCATGGCTTTAAAAAAAATGGCTCTCCCAAGATTTTCTCAAATCTGAGTATACTATTTGTTGTTCTGCTTTTTTTTTTTTTTTAACAAAATGCGTTGTTCCATCGATGGTGGTCAGTGTCTTGATATTCAAAACCATCTTTATAAAATCCTACAAGAGATGATGGTGATGCTGACAGTCAGGGATCAATAGCCAGATCTAACATGTTTAGACATAACATCCTTTTTATCATAGTTTAATGATTTGTCCACCTATTCAAATATACCTTTCCACTATATTAAAAAGACAATCTATCGCATCACCCAGTCTTTGAAAAATTACATTGTTACTCAAAAAATCTTAAAAGTGAGACGGTAAAATTACTCGCATATCGGAATTTCTCAGAGAAAAGATGTTTGGTCATAGCACATCAGATATGAAGAAATTGTGACTCACGTCTCCGTTGATGCAGATGTAAGAGAAATCGCCCTCTGTCATGCCCAGTCTGTGAGCCACCAGCATGTATTTCCTCATGGTCATCCAGGGAACCGAGAACACAATCACTGAAGGGAAATCAATATCGATAAGTGATGAACGCTGCTCAGCCGGGTTAATTCACTCTGTAATCCATAACATCCTGCTTTTGTTTCAACCCACCTTCATATCGCATTTGCTCATGGTAATAACAGCTGGAAGTGGGCACAGAGCTAGCCTTTGTAGCGCTTTTGTTTCGGTTTGTTTTGTTTTAAATCTCAAAAGTTCGAGATAATTCCTTTTACTCGAGACTGAGTTTCGCTGGTAAAGTTCTTTTGGCTAACTATTTGCCGCTATCCTTTATTTTTCACTTTCTTTCTTTCTTTTTTCCTTTCTTTCTTTCTTTCTTTTTTTTCTTACTCTTTCTTTATTTCCCTCTTTCATTTTTTTTGTTTATTCACTATTTATTCGTCGAATCCTAGTTCATAAAGTTATCTGTGCTATAACCAAAAGAGCCACATATCCTTTTCCCTCAGGCAGTAACAGACATGATAGTGGTCTGTTACTGTTGCTCAGTAAATCATTTTATTGTTCTCTGCCACAACCGTTTTATTGACAGTTTATATCAGTTGTCTCAGTTCTATTCCATACTATTCGGTCTTGTTCTAAGGCTAATCGCAGGAAAATTGGCTCTTCGACCAAATTGAATGCCATTCATGTCTGGCCAAAAGAACAGAAGAAAAACCCCAAAGGGAACACAGGGGAAAGGAGGGAGGGAGAAAAACATGTAACTAGGCCTATTTATCAATTCTGAAAAATGGCTAAATTTACTCTCTTTCTCTCTCTCTCTCTCTATCTCATCTCTCTCTCTTTCTCTCTGTGTCTCCCTCTTTCCCCTTCTCTATTGTTCTCTCTCTCCCTCCTCTTCATCAGTTATTCTCCACCTCTGCACTCTCTGTTATCCCTCACCTCTGGCGTATTTCCGGACTTGGAGGAAGATATTCCCTATATCACTGTCTGGCATGGAGGCTGTGACCGCGTGTTGTGATGTCACCGTATTATTCCGCTCCATCAGGAAGGAGGTGATGGCGTCATTGACTGCTCTGTACGGCTCGTCTGTATCATAAATCATTGCAAAGCGCTTCCAGCGGAACAGAATGTTAACGAAGTACATGGTAAACGCTGCAGTGGGGAATAAAAGAAAAGTTAGAGAACATAGTTCACGTCCTGCATTCTGTTTATACATAGAAAACGCATGGAAAACATTTTTAAAAATATTAATAAATTTGCTATAACAAAACCACAAGCTAAAAGACAAGAAGCAGTTTATTTTGCTGTCATTAAATATTGTATGGATATCTTGTGTGTCAACCTTTTTTGTGATAGGTCAGAAATTTAGCAGTCAACAGACATTTCAACTATTCTGTATTTCAAAAACTTTACGCTATGCTTCTAGATGTGGCAATCTACCTCTTCTGACTTTGGTAGGTGAAGTATTAAACATCTGTATCTACATAACTAACGATATAAATTGTCAAGAAAAAAGTTCCACCCCTTCTTCCAGCTGCAGTAAAATATTACAATAAATGTGATGGTATCTATACTCACAGAACTGGTTCAGTGGACCCAGCACACGCACTAAAGTTGTGTAGATGGATCTGTCGGCTAGGGCGTGATCGTTGGAGACCCAGCCAAACACGGGCAGATTCCAGTGCGATGCCAGCATGGCCACCCCGCTCATACCTGCCAAGGTTAGATACAAAATCACACACATACAAAAAACAATCATAACAATATTCACAGCATGGTACTATCAGAACTAGATAAAATTTATAACAGACTAGGCCATCAAGACGCTATCGCGCCGTTTATGCACATAAATAGAAAATTATATAGGATTCCGCAATCCTTGAACACTAATGCTTGGGTTAAATATAAAATTGTGAAATATTCGGTAATCACAGCGTGGCCACTGGTGCTTGTTATTGGCAGCATGGCCGTGTTAGTGGTATTTGTTTTATGAATTTATAAAAGATTCAGTGACCATGATGTTTCACGCCATATACGTTTGTCTAGGATAAACATGAAGGATTCGGCAGTCATGACACGATCATGCATACCTCTTATTCAAATTATGTAAAGTTGATAATCAAGGGGCGGGCCTTGAACTTGTCAAAGGCGTCAAAGAAGGAGAACGGGGAGAAAGAGATGGAGTGTGGCGGTAATCGGAATTATACCTTTCAATAAACATTCAATGTTCGAATATCCCTCGGAAAACCCAATAGTTTGATATGGACGTTAACGCATTTTAAAGTACATTAAGCCTTGGCAGTTACAAATTTTCCAAAAGAAGTTCTCCAAGATGCTGATATACTTGATATTTCTGTACTTCCGAAATTTCTGCCCACAGTGCCCATTCCCTTACAATATCCACATATGTAATCCTACTTCAGAGAGCCTCAAAATAACATATTACACTCATGGCGTACGTTCACACAGCCACTTGTAACAACAAGAACAGCAAAAGCCAGCTCTAAGGAAGAATCAGTCCCAAAGGAAACCTAGGCGATCATCTTCCATTGATATCTTGACAATATAGCTCCTACTGAGATATAAGATGTCAGAATGAGAAAGAATGAGCGGCTGGAAGGCTGATGGCTGGTGTCGTATTACGTCATGATCTACTGTTATATCTGATCTGTATAGAATAACACGGTAACGTCATATTGCTGTGACGGATAAATTGTGATTCCCCTCTCTTTGTTCCTAAATAAGTGTTCTTCTTCAAATACAAGATTGGAGTGAAAACAGTAATGAATGCCACAATTTTTTTCATTGCAGGATGTCTCCTAGATAACCAATGACGAACTCACAACGTGCGATATTCCTACTACAGCTTCTAATTTTGTGACTGATATCTGCGAAGACTATTTTCTTCGTCTGGATTTATTTCCTAAGATGGAAACAAAATGTAAACAATATATTTCTCTTTGAAATGTATATATGAAACACATGTAAAAAGATCATTATGAATACCACTTAAAGAATGTATCTGTATCTGTGTCTATGTCTGGGTGCTAGGGGATGTTTGACCATTCAAAAATACTGTTTTGTACACTTGTTCTATATATAGGAATTAAGCGATTGATACATTCACGGTGTTCTTTATTAATATTGCTAGAGGGTTACATTTCTATACCGTTATGGCTAACTGAGAAAAATGGATTCACATATCATGCGAACATGTTTCGTTTCCTGTTGCGACAATAACATCACGTTGCTGTATACGTGCAGGAACCTTAGGAAAAGTACAGCACAAAGGAATTGAAGGGAAAAGGGGTCGAGGTGAGGGTGGGGGGGGGGGGGGGTTGGAGAGGATGGGCAAAGGCCAAGTAAGCCCAGATGAGTACAGTATGGCTAGTTGTTTCCCATCAAGGAGCTTATACTGTTATACTGGAGAGCGGACTGATGACATCACGCGTGCCGAATGTGGAGCCATTGGCCATGAAGGCAAGAAACCTGTTTAACGTTAAGACATAACGCCGTTGTTGTTATGTTACCACGTGCAAAACTAAACGAAACTCACGTATAGCAATACTAAATCTAACCCTATTCCCATGGCACCTGTATTGGCACGCTAGATACATTGTGTTTTGTTAAGGCGGCGTTATGAGTCCGCACTCCAGTAGAGATAGTATAAACTCCTTGTTCCCCATAAATCTTGCTGCAGGGGACGAGATTTCTCTGATAGATGTGTAGGCAATATATCTATGGCTCTTTTTTCACTTAAGGTCAAGCCAAGCAAATATGGCCTCAGCTTATGGCATAAATAGGCTGTCTCCATATTTATGAGATATAATTTAATCCCTTAAAGACTACATGCATCACAAATCATGTTTATACACAGATTTTAGGAAGCAAACTCACTAGTACATGATCAAGAACCAATAGTCTATGAGATGTTTCCAGTCACATGATCGAAAGATCATCGCTCATACATGGGCTTATTTATAAGATGTGGGTATAACTGAGTGCTTCTATGAGTCATCAATGAGTCATCAATGACGGCCTGTCATACGCATCCCATGTACACAGATTAGCGTGTGAGCGAGAATCCTTCGGTTATGTGACCGACTTCAAAATAAATCATTCGACATTAATGGGCCAAAGAATCTCTTGATTCATTTGTGAGCTTCGTATTATTCTGATATATTAAATTTAATGAATTACTATGGAAAATATTTCAGAAAAATTGCAGTGTAATTGTAAAGTACCACACAGTGATAGCTATTTTCTCTAATGTCTCTTTTTGCATAACAATCTTCTCTGAGGAAATATAACACCTTCTAGTATCTGATATAATAACAGTCTAAGTGTTTGATATCTATAAAGATAGACATTTCATGTGAGAGTACAAACTGATTTAAAAGTAACCAGCATGAAATGTCTAAAACGACAAACATTTTTTTATGTGATTTAGTTTTCTGCATTGTGTCAACATTTAACAGAAAATAGATCAAATTATTATAAATCTCAAATTTCTGCTTTCTTCTCTAAATCTCTATTGCAAAAGATATTGCTGCTTACACATATTCTATTAGAAATCCTTGCCTTTGTCATTTGAAGATGCAAAATTGAATACTTCATGCTCAAAGATATCTACCATTACCAGTGCTTGATAATAATATTCAACATACTTGTTTCCTTTTGATATGTGCAAGCTTTGTACTGTATTACAGAGAGTTTTCCCTTATTATCTCTCTTTCCTGCTACCGTCCCATCCCCTCTTCCGAAGGCCAGTATCACGAGGCATGGCGGACATTACATTTGTTCATGGCTAGCACGGTCCAATGACGAAGGTTCATTCCATTCTCTGTGTACAGATGCCATTTTTCTTATGTCCATGTGCGTAATACTGGGGAGCCCTAGTCACCGGTCACCAGTCAGGATGTTCCTTCTTAAACTCTGACCTTTCTCTACCTGTACGTGATGCCCGAAAGTTCATACTCCTCTCTCTCTCTTTCTCTCTCTTCTTTCTCTCTTTTTTTCGCTCCATCTCATAACCAACAACCGAAGTCAAATATGCCATATTATCTCAATGGGTGATTTTATACTCATTAAAAAAACAAAAAACAAACAAAACTTTTTCATGTATAACTAGGTGTGTATCAATACTTTGTTTCAAAAACTATTGAGTGCTCATCAGTAAATCTAACTATGATTACTTCTATCAAAGTCGATAGTGAAAATCATATTGACAAATGACACTGCTGCGTCAACATGGCATTATTGTCTTGATGTTTGTGTGCAGTAGTGTACACAGGTTTGTTGTCAATATGCTTTCTGGCTCTTGTTTGTATATAGACTGAGAATGAAAACGTATGCATGGATTGTTCTCTATTCTTGGTGCGGCGTGGCTGTGCCAATGTTTTTTTCCAGCGTGCATCATGTTGAGACTTAAAATCAAAATGATGTGGCAAGTCTATCAGTCAGTGACCTATTGCTGTTGAGCAGAGATCTCATCTATCCTATCCTTTTCCCTTTTCACCTGCCGGATCTGCATTGGATACAATTCAGGTTGCATAGGTTCGAGTTAAATACCAAGTATATAACACTGAGACCTCAATCAATGAGCGAGGGGAGAAGGGGATGAAAGACAATAACACTGTAAGTTTTTTTTTTTCAAGCAAGATTACAACTATAGTGTTATTACTGCTTTCCATCTAAATATTAATCTTATAGATCAATCATTATCATGAGTGTTCTCAATAACAACAACAAGATCGGAACTTTGGCACAGGAGTCTACATGGCTTATGGCATATGTTTATTCTTTTACCAACCAAATTCAGCTACTTATGAGAAATGGTTGACCCTAAAAATCTCCATACAATAATGGCTTATGTTTCGCTGCAATGGCTACAGCAGACAATTGCCATATTATTTTTCACTGCCGTTGTGCGTGTTCATGGAATGTTCCCAGGACCCCTGCTTCACCTCTGACCCACTTGCTGGCTCTTCTCTTATGTCCATCCAAATTACAACTGTCTCTATTGTGCTTTTGATGCTTTCACCTTTACATAAAAAGCTCTATCGGGCAATAATAGTCCTGAGATATATCAAAATGTGACAACTGATTTCTGATTATTTTTCGGGAATGATTGTGTGATGGCATGAAAATGGGAGATTCACAGTGATATCTGCTCATTCTCCAGGATAAATGTCATTCTGCAAGGGGGTGCTCAAATGATAACATAATTTACAAGAGCATTTAGTTGTCCTACCGCAGAACTATTTTTTGAGAGCCCATTCACATATTTGCCTCTATTGCTTTGGCAAAAATAAAAAGAAACCATAATAAGTATTAAAATCATGATTTTATTACTACATTCAACGGGTCATTCCTATGTAGTGTAGACATTTTCTTCATAAATTAAAAATGAAATAGTTTGATCGGAGTAATGTCCAAACATGAAATTGTTATTTAAGTTCAAAATCCTGAAAAACACTCCCGCACAGAGGCTATATACATATTACAGACACAAGACACGACTCAAGATACACAAACACAAACAAATGCTTTGCAGGCAAACAAACAAACAAAAATAGTTAAATTCATTACAATCCCCGCAACACGTTTATAGCTCTGTAGTCGTGGTCACCTCAGACATACAGGATATATACTCGTACATAATGTCACTTAGTACATTGTTGTAACCTATGTGCATTTCTTAATGCGGACATCACCAAGGTGAAGGATATTTTTTTTTCAGATCTGGAGCAAACAGGACATTATATGCAGACAACGCGCTTTTATCGCTATTAAATCAGAGGTAAATGAAAGATACAAATTTATTGGCTTATAAATCATTGTATTCTAGGTATAGGCTTATTTCATAATGCCAACATCACACCAATAAAAATCACCTCGGACGAGAAAGATGTTATGGAAAACGATATTTTCTTCAGTTCCAAAGCGACCAGGGCATTACATACAGATAACACGACTTCATCATCGTTTTATCAGACATAAACAATAGGTACACAATTTTGTTTAAGACAATGCGAATGTCACCAATACACGACAACGACCGGCGAGGTTGAGAACTGATATTCTGTTCAGTTCCAAGGAGTGAATAGGACATAACATACAGAACTTGATTTTATCGTCGTTTTTTTTTTTTTTTCAGGCATAAACAACAGATACGAGTTAGTGTATATTATTACTTAATAATGATGATGACAGTATCACCATTAGACAACTAAGAGGGAGAGAGCATACCATAGGAACAGATAATTCTCCTCAATTCCAGGGAGCGAACAGGACATCATAATTTTACGGATAACGTAGTTTTATCAGTAGACGTTATTCGGCAGTGTCGGGTCCCTAAATTGACACGCGATGATATATGAGTCCCTAGAGCTCATGAGGGAAACACAAGGGGTCAGTCCTTTACACCATCTCCGCCTTTCTTCGTGGACTTAATGTGATACAGCGATAGTGATAGCCACTGCATCAGTAGGGCCAGCTGCGCAGTTAATTTGGTCACAAGAGAGCTGGGCCAGTGGTATGAGAGATGAACTATCGAAACGTGCTGGTCGAGGAAGTATGTAGTCTATGGCCAGCTATTCTTATTTTGACAATGCCGATGAATTCATTTTGTTTCTTTTACAGATGAAAACTGGAACAGAATGCTAAGGTTAAATACTTCTATTTGCTGTGTTGTCAAAATAACCATTCGTAAGATCATGAGATTATTATTTCCAGGCTGGGAAAATTTTTAGTGGATAACAAAAGAAGACAAGAAATTAAAAAAACTAATAAGGGAAATGAAAAGAAAATATTAATTTTAAATATAAAATATTTGCTTTGACTTAATTATGAATTCGCCACTGTTGTTGACATAACCATGTTGACCTTACCGAAAAGTAAATAATTCCAAATAAGGAAAGGTTCCCTTCAAAAATTTTATTCCCTTGATTATATGTGTTTACTTCCATATATAAATATAGTATTAAAGAACTATCTATTGTTCTTTCGTTCTGATTTCCTAATCCTACGTCACCATTTTATATTGTGACATTTATCTTGAATTGGACGATGTGCACGCTATTTTGCTGCCACGAGTTGTGTGTACGTCATCATGTTCTGTATCCCGGGGTAAAACAATCCTTAAGCTATACTTCCATTGAACATGGGGTATAAGTCGGAACCCTCTAGCTGTGACGTTACTGTATCCAGTTGTGCTTCCTTGTTGTTAGTTTTTAGTGATTCCACGTATATAGAAAGTTCTGCTTTCTCTCACTTACCTGCTGAACATGGAGGTCCAAGAATGAGGTCAGGGTCAAAATCCCTACGAGCATCCACGGCCGCTGCCAGGGCTGCCTTTGGTGTACATTCTGTGTCGTACCATTTAACTCTGTAGACATATAAACAGTATGTGCAAGTCGCTGTTACTTTCATCCTCCAGATTCTGATATATTATGTATATAAAGGAAGTTATCGGTGATAATTTCAAATATTTTCGAAAAATCAAAAAAGCAAAACAACAACAATAACAACAACAACAACAACAACAACAACAACTACAACAACAACAACAACAACAACATCAACATCAACAACAACAACAACAACAACAACAAAAAGATTATCAAAATTCTCTTTAAACAGACAACTAAAAACGACATCACATCATCATGGTTTCAGAATTTGTTTGTTTGTTTATTTTTTGTATTGTTTTCTATTGTGTTGTTTTCTAAATCAAAAAATGTATTAAGAAAGAATTATACACAGAAATGATAAACCATTCTAAACATTATTTGTTACTTTGTATATAATATATATTATATAACAGAGTCCATCACACGACCGTTAAGCGGAGCAAGAAAGCACGATTTAAAAAAAGCAGACTTAGAGGATCTCAGTACTGACAATCTTTCTTTTTTTTTTTTTTTTTTTCAGTTTCAGTTATTTAATGTTCGTTGAAATACAGTTCATAATGTGGACTACATATAAACAGCTTTCCGCTGGTCTCTATATCAGAGAGTTTATAGTGTTCAATCCTTGTAACAAAACCAGTTCTCATAAACATTTACTGGTCTGATTTAAAGCATAAATTGCACTGATCATTTACATTGATTAGTTCAAACAATGACTTGATACAGGATGGACAAAAAAAAGGAATCATAAGAGGTCAGGAAGGAGAAAGAACTACATTAGTCTAGCTGAGAGACTCTGCACAGGGCTGCAACAGTACAGATGATCACATCACCAAGACATTATCTAGAGCCAGGACTAACAAGGCATGAGGTAGGGCAACCTAAGATGATGACAGCAACATCTCGAATGGAGCCCATTCTGTGACTAACATTTGAGGAATTGATAGCTATTATAACTGATGGCTAATGAAATGTACCATATGCTCATTGCTCAGTAGACCCAAGATGTCCTGTGTGGATTTTTAGCTAGATCTTTACTCTCCAAAGGAACAATATATCTAGCTCGTATCCGCCAACGTGAGTTATCTTTTACAGAGCGAAACATGGCAACACTAAGAATTATATTCTAATTCTCGAAGTACTAGTCATAGCTATGATATTTCTTTTCTTGTTTCGTACTGAAGAACCAAAAGTGAAGATATGTAAAAATAAAAAGATATACGAGCGCATCGGTTTCTTAGAAAAGAAAGAAGGACAAATTAATTAATGATGACACATTCGTTGCAATGCACATTCTCTCTAAGCACGAAATCTAGGTATTTTCTTTCATTCTGTTTTATTCTATAATAAGATGTGTATTTTTTGGAGATAGTAGTACAAATTGTGCGTTCATCAGCCAGTTCAGTAATCATTTCAGTAATTCAACATTGCTATTTTAATCCCCAGGTTGTTCAACTATTAAGTCAGCAAGATTACTGATTGATGTTCTAAGCATGAAACAATGGCCAATATTTCTAATATAAACGCCTAAGTAACTTTCCCAAATTTGTTGTGGATGAGATAATTTATTGTGTAGATGATAATGAATAATTCCATTGTCCAGTCATCATATAATGAGGGTTACATCAGTTCCTAACTAGGTCACGATTACAGTTCTAGTTCTAAAATAGAACCATAGAATAATTAACACTGTAAATTTATTTGTGATCTGTTTCTAGTTACAGTTTGGTGTAAATGTGCGCTTGATAAGCTGATGTTCATATACAAAGGGAAAAAACAGGGAGAAGGGGCAAGTTGAAAGGTTTGAGACGTGAGAACAGTTTGATAACTGGGTTCTTCATCTACAGAAATTCTTTCACGATTTATCCCTCCTAAATAGTTGCTTTAAAATTCCTGAGTAAATTGCGGAAAGTGTGGGTAAATGGTGGGCTGTGTATTATATTAATTAGTCCCCAAAAACCCCTGTACAATTAATGCGCAATAGGGTGTCAAATGCCTCATAATCCATGCTGTACTAAGCGGCATCGCTCTTTCATACACTATTTTTGTTAATACAAGGGATAATACTTATTGTTGCTCTTATTCCCCAATCCACTTTCCCACAACAAGGGCGGAGAGGGGAGGTATTCAATAAACTGAAATAATTGCTTAGTTATATATTATGTCCATTGGAAAATCTAGGTCTACATAAGCAACAACCATGACCAGGCCAGAGGGATCCGTGAAAAGATTGTGAGGAATTGTTCATTAAGAGACAAGAGAATGCTGGCAGTAGAAGGTCTAAGACTGCTCCAAGTACACGCGACTTTCGTGTGTGTGTGTGTGTGTGTGTGTGTGTGTGTGTGTGTGTGTGTGTGTGTGTGTGTGTGTGTGTGTGTGTGTGTTTTCAGGGTGGCGGGATATGGACTATGGCTCGGGACAACCAAATTACCAAACCAGAGAGAAGCACAGACTAGGTCTCGCCAGGCGAATGGAGAAATGGGCAGTCAATATTATGGTCAACAAGCAAGGAACCTATTCAAATATATCCATACATCATATCGATGAACCACTGGATCTGTTTGTTTGTTTGTATGTTTGTTTTTTGCTCTGATTTGCAGCGAATCTCTAATCACCTTCATAACACAGAGAATTAGAGAGTAAAAATGAATAAGAGAAAGATAGAGAGACAACGAGTGGGAGAAAAAGAGAAAAGGAGAGAGAGAGAGGATTGTTTCTTATCGAAAGAGAAGAAAAAAATGTTATCTTCATGAGAGTTTCTGTTTTATCTTCTTACAAATCTCACGTTTTTTACTCTCTGTTTACAGATATGCTTAGTGATCTCCCAATTTGTGTTCATCAGTTCTTCCTTTCCATCGTTCTTGTTTTCATTTACAAATTTAGATGTGTTTTTTTTCTCATGAGAAGTAGACAACGGAGTACTTGATTATGAAAGGGAGAAGAAGAAAACGCACTGCCCCACCCTTGTCCACAAACAGAGCAGCCACTAACATGTTTGGACTGCTAGATGTGGCTGTAAGACAGAGCTGACAACTTGACGCTAATGCTGGTAATCTCTACAAGCTGTGGTCCCATCACTGCCAGGCGCCATCCTGTCATTTAAAGCTTACAGGCCAAGCCCTCTCACTACATACTATATTATACTTGCTCCCTTCTACGTATGCAACATTGTATATTACACTAAAACTACGTATGTGTGTGTGGTTTTTATACATAGACTATACTGTTTATACACAATCGCCATCGAGACGTACATCTGAGAGATGATAGTGCAAGGAAACTGGACACATTAGGATTAAGGTACTATTTTCTCAATCATATTATTTTTGTACTCGTACCGAGAGAAATGCAGGATACGTTACGTTATTTGTCTGTCTTTCAACCTCCAGAGCCGGTGGTTATGTCCGCGAATCTAGAGATGCAGGTCAACATTATTACTGGTTTCTTCTATGTTAATACGCTGCCGCTCTCTCGACGTACAACGTGGAAATGGTAGTGCCAGGAAGCTAAGACAACAGGAATCAGATATAATTTTCTCAACCATATTTTGTTCTCGAGAAAAAAGCAAATCAACATTATGTTACCTACCCCAGGCTTCTGAATAATGCATTTAAGCAACTAGACATTGTCCTATTGCCTTTTGTGTATGTGTGTGTGTGTGTATGTGTGTCTTTTCCTTCTTTTTTCTCCACAAGCTTTTGGTCAGTTAATTTATTTTATCTGCTATCTATTCACTGACAAAGTAATAGCTAGTAAGAAGGCATTTACAGGTGGAGAAAGAGGTCTTTTCGTTCTCATAAACACAATTCTATGTCTAGAGCAACGGACTCCTTAACATCAGCTATCTGCCTAAATTGATCGAGTTAAGTTTGTTTATTTGATCATTTGGGTTCCTTCTCGATTCTTTGGTAGAACACTGAAAATCACTTTAGGCTGTTTTATAAGAATGCATCCCGTAAAGGTCGGAAAAACAGGCAAAGACAACCAAAGGACTAAGAATCAATACAGAGGCGCTTTTCACATAAACTATCATCTCTGTTAACACAATCAGCGAATGTTCCGGGAAACAAATTCTCATCCTATAAGCCAGAGCATTTTGTCTAAACTGGCCAAAGAAAACCTTTGAAATAGATAATTTTTCGGCCCATCAATGTCATTTAATGAGGATAGATGATTGGGATATACGAGGTGGCAGAGATAATAATGTACACAAGACTACGTGGATTGTCTAGAAAAAAAGAAGGCCAAGATGTGCAGCAGGTCATGACCTAATGATGAGAACGGCTGTATAGCGATATGACGGTCAGTTTCGAAATCATGCATTGCGAAATGATGATTTTCATGTTTTTTGACAGTTTTGCAGATTGTGTCTCTGAACAAATACTGTTAAATCTCTTCATATATTGTGCCAGTTCATCTCCTCAAAACTTCCCTTAATTCACAATGTCATCCTACTTCTGTTCGCATCTATCCTGATACACATGGGGTTTATTATTTGTTTCCATCACATTTTAAAGTGATCCTCTAAGATGTAAAATAATGAAGGAAAGATCACCTAAAAATTTCTTGCTGGTAACAGTCTTGGCTCTTTAAAAGAAAAGAATATTATTTTATAAAATTCATTCCCCATTACATGCATTAAAACGATGTGCTGATTTTTTACAGCCTGTTCCAGTCGTCGTTATTATTACCATTTAGTTATTTAAGGGTGGGTGTTCTGAAAAATACATATTATTATACATTGCCTGTGTGAAGTTTGTTGGGATTTCAAGAGGCAACGTAAGCGCCAAGATAATGATAAACTGTTTCTTTGGGAATTTTGAGCATTTCTGTAAGGAAACAAAGGTCTTCCTTTGTTGTAATATATCATCAATACCAGTGCACACTCTCTAAAGAGGAAAAAAATATTCTCATTTAAATGATGTACAACATGGGTGTAACATAACTAACGGTCAAAAAAGTACTGAATGGCAAAGCAAAAGACCGGAGGTCTGGCTTGGAGATAATCAGGTCCTGAGACAATTGGTTGTAATAAGGATCACCAGAATAGATTAGAATTTTATATTTCCCAGGAGTAGGGTTTGTTATGAACAGAGTTCATTGACCTGCACATAAACATTTACATTTGATTCTGTAATCTCATGAGGCTTTTCGTTGTAATGTCCGCATCGTATTGAAACGGACAACGTCTTTCTTTTATTATTTTTTTCTTCATCCTTTTTTGGGGGCTAGGGATTTGGGGTGAGGGGATGGGAAGTTGTTATGTTATATTTCCCTATAAATGACATTGAACATCGTGATGTAAAAAGTTCAAGAGAAATTTTAACGAAATAAAGAAATGCCGAGCAATGGCAACAGTGCTACCAGAATGTCTAACATTGTACACATTGTCATACAGGCTTTTTCACTGAAGAGAACTTGAATGTCGTAGTGTCATGTTACTGTCATCAGATTACCAAGCTGTCGTTTCTACTATTATGCATTTTTGATTTAGTTGCTATCCACCCTGAAAAGTTATCGGTATTGACACTTTACCAAATACGGCAGCATCATGGACAGCCATGCCTAGACACGGCAACATGCGGATGTCCGAATGTTAAAAGCCATGTGGGTAAAGGCAGAAAGTATCGTAGACAGTATAGTATACTTTGAACACAGCATAAATATTTATTGGGCCTTATGTTCATCCTGTTGATCGTATTTTTCACGTACAGGATAGATGCGCCTTTACACGTGCCATACTACTTGCTTGAGCATACGCTAACGGGTGGGGGTGGGGGTGGGGGGGGGAGAGGGGGGGCGGGGTTTCACCTCTCCTTGAAACATGGGCGTGTCTCTCATTCCTTTGACGTGGGAAGAAACGATTAGGAGAACATGAAGTGAGGAACGTGGAACATGGACATGTCGTGTTGTCGTGGTCAAAAATAGCACGGCACGTTTCAGAATGACGTAATTGTGGATGAGAGAACAACTTTGGTTTTGTGGAATAATAATCTAATTAGAATTACCTCTATGCAATATGTCCCTAATATGCCAGTGTTTACACCTAGTCTGAAATTCTAATAAAATATGCATGAAAGTGTAGGTAATTTCAGTTTGGAGGGAAATATGAGAGAGTTCGGTCATGTAAGGGAAGGAAAACAAGGTGAAAGCAGGAAATTTTATGGAAAGTGATGGAAGGTACAAGGACACTCTGAACGAGTGATGGAAAAGGGACAGTGGATACAAGGTGCAGAAGAGAAAGGGGAGGGGGAATTCAAGGGGCCTGAGTCATTCAGAATGATGCAGATTTATTATAAAGTGCAGTTTTTCCTGTTGTTTAAAGCATGGTCCCTATGTACATAAAAATAAGCAATACAATGAGCAAATTCAACTTTCGGAAGCTACCTTTGCAATTGCAATATACATTAGGACTTTCTCTATGTCAGTGCTAATATCCATAGTAATTCTTTCTTTCTCCTCACACCCTGCCTCCCTCCCCCCTTTCTTTCTATCATAAATTAGTATGAAAACGCTTATCACATGGCACCTTTCACGGAGTGTTTGGTTCTAGGCCCGAAAGTTTTGAGTTTGCACTGGACTGATGAGAAAAATATTGAGATACTAGAAGAGAACCCACGGTCTTCGTGGGAGATTTTTTAAAGATATAGATCAAACCCATTCTGCCTTGCGACTTAAAGTGTATGGCAAGCGTGAGCACCTCAATGTTGGTATTTTGGGTGATTAAACTTACTCAAAGAAAACCTGTTTGGTGTTTTGAACGCGCCAGTCTATCGAACGTACAATTCGGAACGAACACTTTCGCGAGTTTCCTATTCAATTATTATCACCTTTTTTAGGATAACATCAAACAGAGTCAGCTTTTTTCGGCTTTATGTAAGTGGTAACACAGATCTTTATGTAACAATGTTGTGTGTCAAATTTTAGATCGATACATTCAGTAGTTTTCGTGTCCATAAATTTTTTATGGGCTTTGTAGCAGATTTATAGTACAGATATGGCTTACAAAGTATTACATAATGGCAATTGTTTCAGTATGTGTACAACAGCTCCAACACTTGCCAACATGTGGAAAGAGGAATGAAACTGCTTCTTAACTACTGAGTGTTATAAATGACAAATCAGAGGTAATGATTAATATTGCACAGTCTGTTATATTTTCTCCGCTACTTTCGCATTCAAATTATTCACTGAGTTATAGTCTTCAAGCAAGTTTACCAAATTCTAGAGTATCTACTTCCAACTCATACCGAAATGAAATAACGATTCTGTACACTTTCGGACTCTAATGGTTTGAGAATTCTGGAATTTTAATACATTTTCAAATTCTGCCACAAGATTTGTCATTGCGGCTACACTAACCAGTAATATTACTTAACAATATTCTCTCACATTTAATATTCTTTGCATGTTTGTTCTCCTAAATGGTTAGAAAGATTGAAAAAAAAAACTATTCTTGTCATAATTTGCTGGAAATTGTTTCTTTCTTTCAAGGCCGAAATTTGTACCATTTTTGCTTCACAAATTTACATCTGATTTGCCCATAGTTGACATTTTTGTGATACAGACATAATGCTCACTTAACTCCGCAATATGCCAAAGATTTCTCGATCTAACGAATGCGAAAAGGGTTTGACCATAAAAAGAAAATGCAGGAAAGGTTTTGTTAAAGTCGATAGAAGTGTGAATTTTGATACCATTATTTCAGTCATTCATCGCTGTCTGAGAAAGACCCCCGTATAACATGGGCTAGGGAAAAATTGAATAAGAATAAGAACAACATTACTTCCCAAACGAAAATTAGCTGGAAAGAGATAACATGTTCGAGTAAAGTGTCATGACCTGGTTGAAATAGTATCAGGCTGGCGTTGATTTCCCAACGTAAGTATTGCAAACAAGCGGCACAGATCTCCTACTACAGTAATTGATCTCTTTTTTTGCATGTCTTTTGCTTAGCTTTATAGGAACAAGGTAAGAGATGATAAAATAAACATAACATTAATTTCTTTGAAAATCTACGATCAAAAGGAAATTCCATCACAGTTAATGCGACAGTACACATACAATGTAGGCTCACACTCACACGTATAAAATAGTACCGGAACGAACAAAAACTTGCCGTACCTTAATAAGCGTGTCGCTGGTGGCAGAAATAAATTTCTGTAACGGTCACGATTAGTTATTAAATGCAGTAAACGCCCAGGCAGATTTAAAGAGAATAATCATTATGCTGGACTTATCTACATTTCGTCAAGAAATGTCGATAGTCCAGATGAGAGCACAGGGAAGTATAGAAATTCTTTCGAGTTCATGATGTGGCTGCTATAGTTTTGTTGCCAGACTTGGGGTCAGACAGGCGGCCGTCCAGGGCACAGAAGGTCACAAAACTATGCTGAATATTTTGGATAGGGCGGGTCTTGAAATACAGTTTCAGCTTTTAAAAAAATCGATTCTGTGTTATTCTTTCCTCCTGAACGTTCTGCTCTTTTGAACAATAACAGAAAAAAAAAAAAAACACGCATACACACAAAAATTTGAAGTAGCAACAAATGCAAATTGTCATCCTGACGTTTTTGTTTTATGCTCAATCGAGGGTTGACTTATCTCAAAACAGGCCTTGGCCGTGTCTAGTTCTTTATGCAAAACGTAGGCCACCAATATTTCACAGTTTAAGGGCAGTGTGTCCATGGATTGTCTGGCTGTGTAAAGTGAAAAAAAAGGGGGAGGATGGGGGAACGCGGGAAACTTAGTAGTTTCTTATTCATTATGTTCTAAATCCATTTATTTCATCGCTGACAATACTGTTAAGTCAATCTAGATCAAAATGTGTGCTGACCTGCTAAAACAGGAGGAAAAACAATTCTGATAATCTTGCTCGAGGCAGAAAGACCAGAAAACGGGCTTAGATGAGGAAAACATTCCTCATTTAGAAATAGCTCATTCAACCATTGCACTCCCACATTATTCTCAGGGATATTTAAAGAGATGTGCCTTTTCAAATATTTAAATAATATTACTCTAGAACATGGCAAGTCGCGCAATCACAATATTGGCCTCCATATTGTATCATCGAAAGTTAACTTCAACTGCTGAATTGGTAACAAATTTTGCTAAGGAAAAGACATGCATACGCAGGATGTGTATGAAATAAAACTTTTACCAAGAGGATGGTCTCTGTTTGATATTGTTTTGTTTGATCTTTTGTGGCAAACCAGGCTCCATTTGAAATTTTGTTTATTTATATATTTATTTTTGTTTGTTTGTCTGTTTGTTTTGTTTTGTTTTACCATTCAGACTCTAT
>JBCEWB010517677.1:0-18995 GCA_039654565.1 Peronia peronii | reverse complement strand
AGATAGATAGATAGATAGATAGATAGATAGATAGATAGATAGATAGATAGATAGATAGATAGATAGATAGATAAAGTTAACAATGGGTTGCACTACATGTCTACATTCCATCTTGAATCAAAATCTACAGTGGCCTTCAGTTTGAAAGATTATGGAAAATAGTGCATATTCGACTAAGCAAAAACCTGGAAATCCCAGCCGAAGTGTCTGTACCCCTCTGCTAAAAATAGGACACTCACTGATGTTTGTTGTCGCTCCACTACGAGATTTGAGAACAATTGCCACCGGTCCAGTGCATTTTTTATGTTTTTCTATGTCAGTGGTAGTGAACAGTTTGGAATGTTTGTACCCCCTTTCTAAAATTAGACGGAGATTTCCAGCTGTTCGCTTAGTCGGAACAAGTCTATTATGACATAAAATGCCAAAAGCTGCATGCTTACATTCTACATGATGGCATTTTGGAATATGATCACTGAAGCTCCTCTTTTTATTTTCAGATGAGAACACCTCTGTTCCTAGTTCTCGCGGCCGTTCTGCTTGCAGGTGTGTTGGTTGACACCGCGGGGGTCACCTACCAAGAGTGCATAGACGCTTGCAAGGAACAATGTCGCGTTCTCGCTGGCTTGTACGGTGGTCACCCCAGTATCGCAAATTCGTGCATTCGGAAAAAATGTGACAAAGGTTGCTCAAATCTGAAAGACTGGTAGGTATTCTGGAAAGTTCTTGTATTCTCAAGACTCGGCTGGAGAATTAGCAGACCAACAGAAAGGAAATAATGATATTCGTAACTTAAAAATACTAAGAAGAAGAAGAAGAAGATCATGATGATAGATGATAGATAGATGACATTTTATATGTTTTCATTATTGCCCCGACGAAGAGCCAAGCGGGCTCGGAAATTTGGCCAGCAAGATCAGTTAACTTTATATTATCGCAATTCAAAAATCTTCATATTGTTTTTCAACTTTTTTGATGTATTTAGTTAGTTGCCGGTGGCCAGTCGTCTAAAGTTTAAGACATTTTTCGTAAAATGATGATGATGATGATGATGATGATGATTTGGCAGAGTATTAACAGCAATATTCAATCTACGTTCATTGTACATGTTATTTGCTTTTTTTAATTGTTTGATCAGTTACCGGTTGGACATATTTTATATATATTTTTCCTAAAATGATGATGATGATGATGATGATAATGATGAAGAAGAAGAAAAAGAAGAAGGCAAAAAAGAAGAATGGTCTCTTTAGTCGTAATGTGAAGTTAATAGAAAAAGTAAAGTGTGAATCAGAAAACAGGCCAATCAACTGCAGAAACCTTTTTTCGGTCTTTGGTTATTTTACGCCTTTCAACTCCTTGTTGGTGGTTATCTCAACGGGTCGTTTTAACTACAACAACAACAACAAGAAAAATGATTCCCTATACTACTATTAAAAAAAAGCCGATCTGGCCAGAGGGTCACAGCCACTGGTGACCGCAGATGTTCACACGGTTCAGCTTTGCTGGTGTTCCACTCTGGCTCAGAGGCTTATTTCCTTACCTAAATGCCTCGCGAAGTCTCCAGCTGGTGTCTGTGTTGTTCTTTGTTGTCTCCAGTCCGGACAAGTGCCAAGAAGAAGCCGTGCAGAAGCCAGGAAAGTCCCAGCCTCCACAAACTGCCTTTGCAGATCGACCCCCACATCGCCCCCCCCCCCCCGCCATGTCCCCCATGACTCCCTCGCCTCAGCATTCACCAATGCAATCCTCCCTTTCCCTTTTCAGCTAATTTGCTTCTAACTACTTTTCTACTCTTTTTATGTTGAAGATGTCTGTTCATTGTAGTTTATTTGTTTCTTTAGTCTACTTCAATATGGTCCCTATCGTTATTTCTGTTTGTCATATTCTTTGATTTTTATCGATCCACGTTTGCTATTGCTATAATTATATTCTTGTTCGTGGACTGTGTAATCCCCCCCCCCCACGAGGGTCTCGGGGTGTCGCTACGTTGTTTGGGCCCCTTACTATTCTAGTTCTGGTATGTACATATTCCTACCGCCCCTATCTCTTATTCCTACTATCTACACAGGGATGAGCCCTTCGGCCTTTATTTCTTATTTCCCTGGTATGCTTAATTTTACATTTATACTGGATGACGACATTTATTTGGTTACTATTTGTTTTGTATATACATTATGTACATAGTGGGGAATCCCTAGGTCACAGTGGGTTCTGGGTTCTAACTACCACCTCGCGTCTCTCGGTCGGCAGAGGACACTTAATGTCCTCATCTCTAGCGACAACACGATGTATTTTACAGAATAGGTCGGACTCTTCGGTGAGCCAATATCCCCGAATCTACCGTAACGAGACGCCGCAATCCGTCCCAAACATTTATCAACATTTATCAGCTGATCATGAGAACAATTTCCCTAATACTGTTGCCACAAAAAACAACAATACTGAAAAGTAATAGGAAAAGAACGAACGAGATACTGTCATATAAAGTAACCACTGAGATACTCCCAGGTGCGGAAACTTATGAGATACACTGAGTTAAGGAAACTCATGAGATACTGCCAGATAAGAAAACCCAGGAAATTCTCCCAGATAAAGAAATCCATGAGATACACTCAGAAAAATGCAGAAACCCAAGAGACAATCTCAGATAAAGTAATCCACGAAATATATTTAGATAAAGAAACCGACAAAATAACCTCAGATAATGAAACCCTCGGATAAAGAAAGTCAAGAGATCCATCAGATAACGAAGCCCAAGAGATACCCTCAGATAAAGAAAACCACGAAATACCTTCTTTTCCTGACACAGCCTCAGATAAGAACTTTGTAGGAGAAGATGGCCATGAACAGGATATAATAAATTGACAAACAAATAGAACATATCCACACAGAGAACTATGTACATCTGTATGGTACAGTGTCACTTCAGCAAAGCGAGTGTTGTCTGTCCACTGCATGTGTATGTAAATGTGAAGATCAGCTCATCGGTTGAGTCTAATACGGCATCTGTCGTTTTACATACAGCCGCTATTGAACTTTGGTTACAAAATTTTCACTTTATATCAGTGCTAGACTAGGCGATATATATGCTACAATTCCAATGTTGGCTAAAACCTAAAAAAATGCCATAATGCTATCACTGCAGAGTTGGCTAAAGCCTAAAAATGCCCTGTTCCTCAGTTTTGAATGGGGGTGGACAAACAACACTATTGTTATATACACATTACTTACATACGTTTTTTACGTTACACAATTATATCATTATCTATTATTCATTAGAATATATATAAATTATTCTTTATTGTAATATTTCATTCCTATTATTACCTGTCATAACTACTGTCTATCTCTTTTTTAATCATTCCTCAGAGTGCAGTGTCTCCAAGCTGTTCAATGAATACATCTCTATGAACGAATGTACTGTCTTACTTCACGTTATTCTTGTCATCGTGGTTATCGATTTTCTTTTCATTGTTGCAGTCGTGTTGTCTATTGATCTGTTTTTTTTGTTGTTGTTTTGTTGTTGTTGTTGTTGTTGTTGTTGTTGTTGTTGTTTCTTTTTCGTTTTTGTTTTTTTTTTCTCTCCACTAACTTCTGTTTCTACTTTGTTGTTGTAGTAGTTTTTGCTTTTGTTCCTTTCACGATGTTTTCATCATATGTTGTTTTTCTTATTTTTGTTGTTGTTATTGTAGTTTTTGTTATTTCCACTAACCTCTTATTATAGATTGTGGTTGTTGTCTGTGGTTGTTTTCAAAATGTTTTTATTGTATGTTGTTGTTGCCGTTGTTTGTTGTTGCCGTTGTGTTGTTGTCGTTGTTTGTTGTTGTCGTTATGTTGATGTTGTTGTTCGTGTTGTTGTTGTTTTCACTATGTTCTTATTTTTGTTGATATTAAAAGTCAAATAGATTTTGCATGCATCTAGAGCTAATCATTTGGGTAGGATTATGATATGCTAAGGTAATGTAAAATATGGTCAGATAAGATCTTTATTTGGTTGGTTGTTTATGTAACAGCACGAACCAGCTGGAATGCGTTTACGTGCTAGACTGTACATGAAAGGATGTCTGCTAATTGGTTGATCGACAATTGTAGATAGAAGCTATTAAAAAAAAGGATATGATTGTGTAAACGTGCGATTTGCCATGTGGTGCACTGCACGTTTACAATTTCACATTTTAACGTTGATAGTTTAGACTAGAATATAGGCCTTTCTGGCAACAAAGAACAGATAGTTTTTGGATATGTTTCATAAAAGATCAGACAGAGAATTTGTTTGTTTGTTTGTTTGTTTTTCTTTGTTTGTTTGTTGTCTGTTTCTTTGTTAGTTTGTTTGGGGTATAACGGCACATCAGTACGATCACGGCTATATTGTGCCCAACACGGTAAAATACATTAACACGTCAAGAAGAAGAGAGGAAAGAGAGCGGGACAGAAGACAGGAGCAAGGAGAGAGAGAGAAGATGTCACCCCTGGAACGTCGAGGATGGCATTTCATAGGAGACATCACACCGATGGCGGGCTTTCACGGCCTATAGGGAGGTTAGGTTAGGTTTTGATTGGGCCTTTCAATCTCACTATCACCGAGATTATCTCAGCCTTTATTTGTAAACGTATCAGGCCGTGGCAAAGTTGGTAGCTCTCCATGTGTTTCCACAAACTCACACACCCACATACCCCGAAGGACACCTGTAAAATCAAATGCCAAAGGGTAAAAATGGGCGCATGACCTTTATTGTTTTACTTTTAATGTTTTAATGTTGTCCCCCTTCCCCTAGATAAGATGCTGAAGGTAATAATAATGAAAATAAATTAAATCAATATTTATAATTGTAGATATTTGTAAAATAGGGGCCTGTAACCACGCGGGGAGCGTCGGGAGGCAAAGTGGCTTTTAACCCCACCGCCGTGTACTTCATGGCACAGGGACACACACGTTCTTTCTCACTATCACCCAGCAACTTATTAGGTCTTACTCTGGGTTGCACCAGTGCCCGATCATGACTGGTCATGTTCGCACAGGCAGGCTCAGGAGGAAAAATATAGATAACTCAACGACAGTACATGCGGGGTCTTAAGCTTAACTTCCCCCTGGGTGGGCTTTGAATGGCTCTTACGGTTGGGTATTCCGGCCCTTCCCACTAGCATGTAACTTGATATCAGATTTGGCCTGAGGGTCACAGCCAGTGTTGCACGCCAGGAATGCGGGGTAGGCATGGCTTCCTCCCACCGTGGCCCCAAACTGCTCAGCTTTGCTGATATTCCACTCAGGCTCAAACTGGAAAAAGAGACAATTTACTGTAAACAAAAATCTCCTGGCCTGCTACTGCTCTCGCCGGTCACTACAGGAGCAGCAATGAACCTATTTACATACCCCAGGCTGGCGTGGGGTGAAGGTAGAGAGTAAGTCGAGAAATGAGCTTCTCGACAGTCTCTGAAATGGTTCTAATTTATACGTAGGTGTGGACCTGTCAGTTGAAATTGCAGGCTACACACTGTTCGGGCTTTTCTCTGCTTTATTTGTTCTGAAAGAAAAATTCCATTCACAATTGAATCTCGAGATAACCTCCACCAGGAGATGAAAGACGTATATTAAGTCCATTTGCCTTGTAAAGGAAATTTGACATCATTATATGTGGATGAGATGTCTGAGCAAAGAAATGTTTGAATTACAAAATGATCCTCAGAAATTGATTGATTTTTACAGCTGGAAGTCAGGCCATAATCTCAGTGCAAATCACATGCACGGATTGTTTATGTGTGTGTGCAATATTGGGAAAATAGTGTACATCTAGGACATGGTGTATTCCAATTTTTCGAAAAATATTCATGATTGTTTTTGTTCTGATTGTTATTTGAAGATCAGCTGTTTGCCCATAATCAGTGTATGAATTAGATCTAATCTTCAAAATTTATCTTAAAACTGTCGTCAGGATCACTGATGTGTTTCACAGGAATCATGTATAGGCCAACATTCAGAAAGCCTCGAAACATGTGATGCACACAAATATCGCTTTTTTAAAACTATAGATGAGGTGCTTCTATGAGATCAACTCATGTTATTATGATGAAAACCAATACTGCCACGATTTATGTTTCAAACATAATGTGAAATTTCAAATATTCTGGAAATAATACTGTGGATAAATCAGAACTACATATATAAAAATGTGACTAGTCTTCCTCAATATCAGTAGAAAGTGACACTATCTAATACATCTACATGTATTGGCTGCAAAAATTGTGAACAGCTTATTAATTTCAGTTATTACTGTTTTTTTTTTTTTTAAAGAGCAACTGGAGGATTAGATCTCACAGAATGCAATTTGTTATGGCAATCTATAAATAGCTTAAGAATCCCTGGCTCACACCCTATGACACTGCCAGGTTACGTATCGTATGCAGGAGAACCATAATACATACAATATTATGCAGTTTGGACTATTCTCATTTTTATCTCAGTAGTTACACTCCTAAGATTAAAATTGTACGGTAATTGTGATAGGATGCAGTTTATCGTTAACTACCCCCCCCCCCTCCCCCCAACGCCGCCTTTTATAAATATATATATTTATATATATATGCTTAATTGAGTCTTACAAGTTCATATTTGTTCAGGTCCTTCATAATTTCTTCATGGCTGCTGCTCTCTTCATTTTCTATAATTGTTTTGTTCATTTGCTTATGTGTTCAAATATCACGTATTTCATACTGAAATCGAGACAGCTTTCTTAGTTTTCTGTTTCACTTAAAAGATCAATGAACAGTTCACTGGTGGAATATGTAATTCAAACTTTACAATAACTTTCATTGGACTGATAAATCAACAAATGTGTTGTATAGCAGCAAAAACTCATATTGCGTAAATCCACTCAGTAAGATTAATAATAATAATGAAATGGCATTTCACCAATAATTTAAAGTCAGCTATTGCTTTTGGCTTGGCAAATAATTTGACTGCTAAACATGTTATACTGGTTATATCCTTGAAGTTCAGCTGTTTGCAGTGATGAAAGATTAAGGTAGACCAAAATATAAACAGATTTTCTGTATGTGTGCATGTATAAATTTGTGTCCCTGTCAGTCTGCTTTAATGATTTTTAATAACAAATATGTCACAAATAAACATTTTAGTTTACATTTTCCTTGTTTGGTTGTGAATGTTTTTTTAGGCAATAAGAGAACAATTTTGTTGAACATTTCATTTTGTAATGTTTCCATTTCAAAAGATGGATCAATATCAGAAATGTTTAACTAGTACTAGAAAGGAGATGGTCTTATAACCTGTAGCCATACGTTGTCTAATGTGAGCATATTTCATCGCTTGTATCTTAAATAAATAAAAAAAAATAATAGCCTTATTTTATCAACTTTAAGACTGCATTCTTGAATGTCTCTTGTTTTCTTGGGTTATCGAGGCTCCTCCCATTAATGACAAATTTCACGCATCAAATTATCACTGCAAGAAAGGAGATAGTCTTAAAATGTAAAGCGGCAAGTTGTCAAAACTAATGTGAGCATCTTTCATGGCATGTCTTGGACAAACGAAGAGATATAAAGGGCATCTTTATCATCTTCAAAGCTGCGATCTTGTCTTTTTCAAGGTGCATTTTTTATCAGAGTTCGTCCCATTAGAATTCAATATTCACTGATCAAATGTATCAATATTAGAAAGTAGATAGTCTTAAAACGAATGGCCTTAAGTTGTCAAAAGTGAACATATTTCATCACATGTTTCTTCGACAAATAAAAGAGATATAAAAGCCATCTTTTACCGCCATTGAGATTGTAAACTTTTCTGTCTCTAAGTTTCTTAGGTTATCAGGGCTCATATATTTTCAATATTCACTGATCAAATTTACCAGTGGTAGAAAGGGGATAGTTTAAAATATATAACAGTAAGTTGTCAAATATGAGATTATTTAATGGCATGTATCTTGGACAATTAAAAAGATAAAAAGACTATCTTTACCATCTTCAAGAGTGCTGTCCTATTAGTCTCTTGGTACCAAAGATTATTGGGGCTGTTCCTATTAGGGATCTATATTGACTGATCAAATGTATCAGCGTTAGAGAGAAGATCGTTTTAAAACGTGCAACGGTAAGTTCTTCAAATGTGAGCATCTTTCATTGCATGTATCTTGGACAAATGAAGGGATATATAGAGACCATCTTTTACAATCTGGAAGATTGCGATCTTGTATGTCTCATGGTGCTTTAGGGTATCGTTATTCGTCCCAAAAGAAATCAATATTCAGTGGTCAAATGTATCAGAATTAAAAAGGATGTAGTCTTTAATTATATAGCGGTATGTTGTCAAAAGTGAGCATAGTTTATTCCATGTCTCTTGGAAAAATGAAGAGATATAAAGGCCATCTCTTGCCACCTTCAAGACTGACATGTTGTCTGTCTCTTCGTACCTAAGGTTATCTTCCTCCCATTAATGATCAATATTTACTCTTCCAATATATCAGTGCCCAGAAGGAGATAGTCATAAAACGTATAGAGGTAAGTTGTCAAATGTGAGCATGTTTCATCGCATTTATCTTGGACAAATGAAGAGATATATAGATATCTTTTAGAACCTTCAAGATTGCAATCTTTTGTGTTTGTTAGTTTCTTAAATTACCGGGGCCATTCCATTTGGGATCAGTTACGTTATGGAATGTAGGCATCTTCCATCGCATTTATCTTAAAAACGTAAATAGATACAGAAGCCATCTATTACTACCATTAAGACTGCAATATTGTCTGTCTTCTGGTACCTTCGGTTATCGGGGAATTTCTGTTAATGAACAATATTCACTTGTCAAATTGTATACATGTTGGAAAGGAGATAGTCTTAAAACGTGAACATATTTTACAGCATGTATCTTGTACAAATGTAGATGTAAAGACCACATTTACCATCTCCAAGAGTGGGATCCTGTCTGTCCTTTGGTACTAAAGATTATTGTGGGACTTCCCATCTGGGATTAATATGTACTGATCAAATAATCGGTGTTAGGAAGAGGATGGTCTTAAAAAATAGGTCTTAATATTGTCCAGTGTGAGGATAATTCATTGCATGTATCTTTGATATATAAAGTCCACCTTTTACCACCTTAATCAAAACCTTCAACGTTATCTGTCTCCTGGGACTTTAGGTTACGGGGCCCTTGCCATTGAGGATCAATATACACTAATCAAATGTGTCAGTTTTAGAAAGGAGATAGCCTTATAAGTATATCTGGAAGTTATCAAATGTGAGCACCTTTCAGAGCATCTATATTGGACAAATGAAGAGATATAAAAGGCCATCTTTTATCACCTTCAAGACTGCCATATGTTCTGTCTCCTGGTATCTTAGGTCATCGGGGCTCCTCTCATTTTGATCAATATTCAGCCTTGAAGTATGTCATTGTTGGAAAGGAGATAATCTTAAAATGTATAGCTGTCAATTGTCAAATGTGAGCACATATTGTTGGATGTATATTGAACAAATGAGGAGATATAAAGCCCATCTTTTAATTCTTCCAAAACTGCGATCTTCTCTTTTTCGGAGTACCTTAAGTTATTGGGCTTCGTCCCATTAGAGATCAATATTCACTGATCAATTTTATCATTGTTTAAAGAAGATAGTCTCTTACAACGGTAAGTTGTCAAACGTGAGTATATTTCAGCGACTGTATCCTGGGCAAATCAAGAGCTATAAAGACCATCTTGTGCTACCTTCAAGCGTGAGATCCGGCCTGTTTCTTGAAACCTAAAATTATCTGCGTCCTTAACATTGGGGATCAGTATCTGGTGATCAAACTATGTGTCAGCGTTAGGAAGATAATTGCCATTAAACGTATAGCGGTAAATTGTCAAGTGTGAGCTTATTTCATTGCAAAAAGCCATCTTTTACCAACATTAATATTGGGAACATATCTGTTTATTCATAGCAAATGGCGCAGGGACGTTTCCTATTAGTTATCAAAATTCACTGACCAATTGTATTAGTGTTAGAAACCAGATAGTCCTAAAACGAATAGTGTTCAGTTGTCAAATGTTAGCATATATTGTCGCATGTATCTTGGACAAATGAAAAGATGTAAGGAGCATCTTTTACCACCTCCTACACTGCGATATTGGGTTTTCTTGGTACCTCAGGTTATCAGGCGTGGTCCCATTAGAATTTAATATTCACTGATCACCTGTACAAGTGATTTAAAGAAAATTGTCTAATAACATGCACGAGTACGTTGACAAATGTGAACATATTTCATTGCATGTATCTTGCACAAATGAAAAGATATAAAGACCATCTTTTACCATCTTCAAGAGTGCGAACTTGTCTATGTCTAGTTACGTAAGATTACCTGGGCCCTTAACATTAGGGACCAGTATTTACTGGTCAAATGTGTCAGTGTTAGGTATTAGATGGTATTATAACTATCGCGGTAACTTGTCAAAAGTGAGCATATTTCATCTCAAATATCTTAGACAAATGAAGAGATATAAAAGCCATCTTTTATCAACTTTAAGGGCGCGATCGTATCTGTTCCCAGGAACCTTAGGTTATCTTGGATCATAAAATTAAAGATCAATATTCACTGATCAAATGTATCAGTGCCAGAAATGAGATAGTGTTATAATATATAACGATAGGTTGTCAAATGTGAGCATCTTTCATAAAGCATGTTTCTTGGACAAATGAAATATAAAGGCCATTTTTTAACACCTTTAAGATTGGGACCTTGTCTGTTTCCTGGTTGGTTGGGGTATATGAGCCTTTCCCATTAGCGATCAATATTTATTGATCAACTGTATCAGTGTTAGAAAGGAGACAGTCTTAAAAATATAGCATGAAGTTGTCAAATGTGAGCGTTTTGTATCGCAGATGAATAGATATAAAGGTCATCTTCTACCAGCTTGAAGATTGTGATCTTGTCTGTTTTTTTTTGTTTGCTCGTTTGTTTATTTGTTTGTTTGCTTGTTTGTTTTTTGTTTGTTTTTGGCATTTTAAGTTATCGTTCCTCTTTCCATTAGGGATCAATATTCACTGAGCAAATATAAAAGTTTAGAGGCGAGATGAAGAGATATAAGGATTATTTCCTACCAATTTCACAACTGACATCCTGTCTGTCACCTTAGATAGTCGGAGCTCATTCCATTAAGGATTAATATTCACTTATCAAAAGTATCAGTGTTAGAAATGAGAAAGTCTTAAAACCTATAGCGGTAAGTTGTCAAATATTGGAATATTTCATCCCATGTATTTTTGACAAATGAATAGATTACAATGGCCATCTATTACTACCTTTAACATTGCTAATGTGGTTGTCTCCTGGTAGTTTAGATTATTGGGGATCCTTCAGTTAATGAAAAATATTTACTAGTCAATTGTATTAGTGTTGGAAAGGAGATAGTCTTAAAACGTATAACGAAAAGTAATCAAAATGTGAGCATATTTTACACCAAGTATCTTGGACAAATGTATAGATATAAAGACCACTTTACTACCTTCAAGAGTGGGATCCTGCCTCTTGGTACTAAAGATTATCGGCTACCTTCCCATTAGAGACCAATATTCACTGATCAAATCAATCAATATTAGGGAGGGGATGGTCTTAAAAAATAGAGTTTTAAATTGTCTGACTTGACCATATTTCATCCTATGTATCTTGGGCAAATGAAGAGATATAAAGGCCATCTCTTATCATCTTTGACATTGCAATCATATCTCTCTCTCTTGGTATCGGGGCTTATTCCAGTAAGGAGCAATATTCACATATCATATGTGTCAGTGTTGAAACGGAGATAGTCTTAAAACATACAGTGGTAAGTTGTAAAATGTGAGCATCATTCACCGCATGATTCTTTGACAAACGAAGATATATAAAGACTATCTTTTAGAATAGTGGAACCGCTAATGGAGCCAAAACTAATAACCTAAGGCACCATACCAGAGGCAATATAACAGTGTTGAAAATACTGAAAGATGGGGGTTCAATCTCTTCATTTCTGGTGGGCGCATACGATTAAAGATGCCGAAATTTGACCCCTAAACGCTCTAGCATTAAATAATTTGAGACTATCTCCTGTTTTATACAATGTTACATTGCAAATCTCTAAATTTTCAAATTTCATCACGTTTAACCGGATGCGCCAATCACAAATGAAGAGAATGAAGCATCATTGTTCAGTATCTTATATACTATTATCTCTGGCACGTTGCCATAGTATATCAGTTTTGATTCCAATAGCGATCCATATTCACTGATCAAAATATCAGAGTAAGAAAAAGGAGATAGCTTTAAAACGGAAAGCCCTAACTTCTCAAATTTCATCATGTTTAATCGTATAAATCATAAATGAGGAGAATGAAGCACCATATTTTTATTATTTTCAACATTGCTATATTGCCTCTGGTATAGTGTCTTAGATTATTAGTTTTGGTTCAAAATATCAGTGTAATAAAAAGGAGATAGTCTTGAAACGGAAAGCTGTAAGTTCTCAAATTTCATCATGTTTAATCGGATGCGCCCATCACAAATGAAGACAATGAAGAATCATTTTTCAGTATATTCAACACTGTTATATTGCCTCTGGTATGATGCCATACTTTATTGGCTTTGATTCCATTAGCGACCGATATTCACTGACAAAGTGTATTAGTGTAAGTCAAAGGAGATAGCCTTGCAACAGAAAGCTTAGGTTCTCAAATTTCATCATGTTTAATCGGATGCGCCCATCACAAATGAAGAGAATGAAGCATCATTTTTCAGTATCTTCAACACTGTTATATTACCTCTGTTATGTTGCCATAGCTTATCAGTTTTGATTCCAATAGTGATCGATATTCACTGCTCAAAATATCAATGTAAGAAAAAGGAGATAGTTTTAAAACAGAAAGCTTCATATTCTCAAATTTCATCATGTTTAATCGGATGCGTCCATTATAAATCAAGAAAATGAAGCATCCTTTTTCGGTATCTTCAACTCGGTTATATTACCTCTGTTTTGTTGACATAGGTTATCAGTTGTGATTCCAACAGCGATCGATATTCACTGATCAAAATATCGGTGTAAGAAAAAGGAGATAGTTTTAAAACTAAAAGGTCCAAGTTCTCAAATTTCATCATGTTTCCTGGGATACGCCCATCACAAATGAAGAGAATGAAGCATCATTTGTCAGTATCATGGACACTATTATATTGCCTCTGGTATGGTCCCATACTTTATTAGTTTTGAATCCATTAGCGATCGATATTTACTGCTAAAATATCAGTATAAGAAAAAGGAGATCGTTTTAAAACGGAAAGCTGCAAGTTCTCAAATTTAACCATCTTTTTTCCGATGCGCTCATTACAAATGAAGAGAATGAAGCATCATTTTTCAGTGTCTTCAACACTTTACATTCCCTGTGGTAAGATGCCATCCTTTATTAGTTTTAATTCTATTAGTGATCAATATTCACTGTTCAAAGTATGAGTGTAATAAAAAGGAGATAGTTTTAAAACGGACAGCACTAAGTTCTCAAATTTCCTCATTTTTAATTAGATGCGCCCATCAGAAATGAAAAGAATGAAGCATCATTTTTCAGTATGTTTATCACTATTAAATTACCTCTGGTATGGTGCCATAGCTTCTTAGTTTTGATTCCCCTAGCGGTCGATATTCACTGCTCAAGATATCAGTATAAGAAAAATGAGATAGTTTTAAAACGGAAAGCTGTAATTTTTTTTTTGATGCACCCATGACAAATGAAAAGAATGAAGCATCATTTATCAGTATCTGAGACACTGTTTTATTGCCTCTATTGTAGTGTCATAGTTTATTGGTTTTGATTCCATTAGCGATCGATATTCACTGATAAAATGTATTCCTGTACGTCAAAGGAGATAGTCTTAAAACAGAAAGCTTAAGTTCTCAAAGTTTGGCATTTTAATCGGATGCGCCAATCACAAAAGAAGAGAATGAAGCACAATATTTCAGTATCTTGAACACTGTTATATTGCCTCTGGTATGGTGCCAAACTTTATTGGATTTGATTCCAATAGTGATCGATATTCACTGATCAAAATATCACTCTATGAAAAAGGAGATAGTTTTAAAACGGAACGCTCTAATTTCTCAAATTTTATCATGTTTGATTGGATACGCCCATCATAAATGAAGAGAATGAAGCATCATTTTTTAAGTATCTTCGACACTGTTATATTCACTCTGGGACAGTGCCATACTTTACTGGTTTTGATTCCATTGGCGCTGGATATTCACTGATCAAAATATCAGTACAAGAAAAAGGAGACAGCCTTAAAACGGAAAGCTGTAACTTCTCACATTTAACCATGTTTTATCGGATTCGCCCATCACAAATGAAGAGAATGAAGCATCATTTTTCAGTATCTTTGAAACTCTTATATTGCCTCTCGTATGGTGGCATACCTTAATGGTATTGATTCCATTAGCGATCGATATTCACTGAGAAAATGTATTAGTTTAAGGCAAAGGAAATAGCCTTAAAACGGAAAGCTTAAGTTCTCAAATTTGGGTATTCTAAACGGATGCGCCCATCACAAATGAAAAGAATGAAGTATCATTTTTCAGTATCTTCAACACTGATATATTACCTCTGGTATGGTCCCATACTTTATTGGTTTTGATTTGATTAGTGATCGATATTCACAGATCAAAATATCAGTATAAGGAAAAGGACATAGTTTTAAAATGGAAAGCTCTAAGTTCTCAAATTTGGCCACGTTTAATCGGAGGCGCCCATCTCAAATAAAGGGAATGAAGCATCATTTTTCAGTATTTTCAACACTGATATTAATTCTGGTATCGTCCCATGTTTTATTGGTTTTGATTCCATTAGTGATCGATATTCACTGATCAGTGTATCAGTATAACAAAAAGGCGATAGTTTTAAAACGCAAGGCTATAAGTTCCCAAATTTAACCATGTTTTGTCTGATGGGGCCATCACAAATAAAGAGAATGAAGCATCATTTTTCAGTATCTTCGAAACTGTTATATTGCCTCTCGTATGGTGGCATACCTTAATGGTATTGATTCCATTAGCGATCGATATTCACTGAGAAAATGTATTAGTTTAAGGCAAAGGAAATAGCCTTAAAACGGAAAGCTTAAGTTCTCAAATTTCATCACGTTTAATCTGATGCGCCCATCACAGATGAAGAGAATGAAGCATCATTTTTCAGTATCTTCGACACTGTCATATTGCTTCTGGTAGGATGTCATACTTTATTTGTTTTATTCTACTGGTGACTGACATTCACGGCTTCAAAACTTCAGTGTAATAAAAAGGAGATAGTTTTAAAACGGAAAGCTCCAAGATTCTCAAATTTGAGCATTTTGTATCGGATGCGCCAATCACAAATGAAGAGAATGAAGCATCTTTTTTCAGTATCTTCGACACTGTTATTTTGCTTATGGTATGGTGCTATACTTTATTGGTTTTGATTCTATTAGCGATCGATATTCACTGATAAAATGTATTCGTATAAGGCAAAGGAGATTGCCTTAAAACGGAAAGCTTAAGTTTTCATATTTTGGCATTTTAATCGGATTCGCCCATCGCAAATGAACAGAATGAAGCATCCTTTTTCAGTATCTTTGACACTGTTACATTGCTTCTGATATGGTGCCATAGGTTATCAGTTTTGATTCCAATAGCGATCGATATTCACTGATCAAAGTCTCATTATAAGAAAAATGAGATAGTTTTAAATCGGAAAGCTCTAAGTTCTCAAATTTCAGTATGTTTGATCGGAAGCGCCCATCACAAATGAAGAGAATGAAACATCCTTTTTCAATATCTTCAACACTGTTATATTGCCTCTCATATGGTGCCATACCTTATTGGTTTTGATTCCATTAGCGATCGATATTCACTGACAAAATGTATTAGTGTAAGGCAAAGGAGATAGTCTTAAAACGGAAAGCTTAATTTCTCAAATATTGGCATATTAATCGCATGCGCCCATCACAAATGAAGAGAAGGAAGCATCATTTTTCAGTATTTTCAACACTCTTATATTGCATCTGATATGGTGGAATAGTTTATTGGTTTTGATTCCATTAGCGATCGATATTCACTGATCAAAATATCAGTATAAGAAAAAAGAGATAGTTTTAAAATGGAAGCTGTAAGTTCTCAAATTTCATTATGCTTGATCGGATGCGCCCATCACAAATGAAGAGAATGATGCATCATTTTTCAGCATCTTTGACACTCTTATATTACATGTGGTATGGTGCCCATACTTTATCAGTTTTGATTCCAATACCGATCGATATTCACTGTTCAAAATATCAGTGTAAGAAAAAAGAGATCGATTTAAAACGGAAAACTGTAAGTTCTCAAATTTCATTATCTTTGACCGGATGTGCCCATCACAAATGAAGAGAATGAAGCATCATTTTTCAGTATCTTCAACACTGTTACATTCGGTCTGGTATGGTGTCATACTTTAATAGTTTTGATTCTATTAGTGATCGATTTTCACTGCTCAAAATATCAGTGTAATAAAAAAGGAGACAAGTTTTAAAACGGAGAGCTTAAAGTTCTCAAATTTGATCATCTTTAATTAGAAGCGCCCATCACAAATGAAGAAAATGAAGCATCATTTTTCAGTATCTTTAACACTGTTATATTCCCTCTGGTATGGTGTAATCGTTTATTGGTTTTGATTCCCTTAGCGATTGATATTCACTGATCAAAATATCACTGTACAAAAAAGGAGATAGGTTTTAAACGGAAAGCTCATAGTTCTCAAATTTCATCATGTTTAATCGGATGCGCCCATCGCAAATGAAGAGAATGAAGCATCTTTTTTCAGTATCTTCGACACTGTTATATTGCTTATGGTATGGTGCTATACTTTATTGGTTTTGATTCTATTAGCGATTGATATCCACTGGTAAAATGTATTCGTATAAGGTAAAGGAGATTGTCTTAAAACGGAAAGCTTAAGTTTTCATATTTTGGCAATTTAATCGGATGCGCCCATCACAAATGAAGAGAATGAAGCATCATTTTTCAGTATCTTCAACACTGTTACATTCGATCTGGTATGGTGTAAACTTTTATTGGTTTTGATTGCATTAGCGATCGATATTCACCGTTCAAAATGTGAGTGTAAGAAAAAGGAGATAGTTTTAAAACGGAAAGCTCTAAGTTCCCAAATTTGACCACTTTTTAATCGGATGCGCCCATCGCAAATGAAGAGAATGAAGCATCATTTTACAGTATCTTCAACACTTTTATATTAACTCTGGCATGGTCCGATACTTTAATTTTTTTTAATCCATTATTGATCGATATTCACTGATCAAAGTATCAGTATAAGAAAAAGGAGGTAGTTTTAAAACGGAAAGCTCACAGTTCTCAAATTTCATTATGTTTGATCGGATGCGCCCATCAGAAATGAAGAGAATGAAGCATCATTTTTCAGTATCTTCAACATTGTTATATTACGTCTGATATGGTCCTATAATTGGTTTTGATTCCATTACCGATCGATATTCACTCCTCAAAATATCAGTATAAGAAAATGGAGATAGTTTTAAGACGGAAAGCTGTAAGTTCTAAAATTTAACCATATTTTTCGGATGCGCCCATCACAAATGAAGGGAATGAAGCATCATTTTTCAGCATTTTCGGCATTGTTATATTGCCTCTATTATGGTGTCAAAGTTTATTGGTTTTGATTCCATTAGCGATCTATATTCACTGATAAAATGTATTAGTGTGAGTCAAAGGAGATAGTCTTGAAACGGAAAGCTTAAGTTCTCAATTTTTTTTATTTTAATCCAATGCGCCCATTACAAATGAAGACTTCAACACTGTTATATTACCTGTGGTACGGTGCAATACTTTATTTTTTTTATTCCATTAGCGATCGATATTCACTGAAAAAAATATCAATGTAACAATAAGGACATAGTTTTAAAACGGAACGCTGTAAGTTCTCAAATATTATCATTTTTGATCGAATGGCGCCCATCATAAATGAAGAGCATGATCCATCATTTTTCAGTATATTCAACACTGTTATAGTGTCTTTGATATGTTGCCATACTTTATTGGTTTTGATTCCATCTGCGATCGATACTCACTGATAAAAATATCAGTATAAGAAGAAGGAGACAGTTTAAAATGGAAGGCTGTACGTTCTGAAATTTAAACATGTTTTATCCGATTGGCCCATCACAAATGAAGATAATGAAGCATCATTTTTCAGTATCTTCAACACTGTTATATTGCCTATGGTATGTTGCCATAGGTTATCAGTTTTGATTCCAATAGCGATCGATACTCACTGATCAAAATACCAATATATGAAAAATGAAATAGTTTTAAAACGGAAAGCTGTAACTTCTCACATTTAACCATGGTTTTTCGGATTCGCCCATCAGAAATGAAGAGAATGAAGCATCATTTTTCAGTATCTTCAACACTGTTATATTGCCTCTGGTATGGTGCCATACTCTATTGGTTTTGATTCCATTAGCCATCGATATTGACTGATGAAATGTATTAGTGTACGCCAAAGGTAACAGCCTTAAAACGGAAAGCTTAAGTTCTCAAATTCTGGTATTCTAAACGGATGCACCCATCACAAATGAAGAGAATGAAGCATCATTTTTCAGTATCTTCAACACTGTTATATTACCTCTGGTATGGTATCATACTTTATTGATTTTGATTTAATTAGTGATCGATATTCACTGATCAAAATATCAGTATAAGAAAAAGGAGATAGTTTTAAAATGGAAAGCTCTAAGTTCTCAAATTTGACCATGTTTAATCGGAGGCGCCCATGTCAAATGAAGGGAATGAAGCATCATTTTTCAGTATTTTCAAAATGTTATATTACCTCTGGTATGGTGCCATACTTTATTGGTTTTGATTCCATTATTGATCGATATTAGTAGTATATATAAATGGCACCTCTGACTCACTCCCCCCCCCCCTACTTTTTTTCTTTTTGACCTTTCCGATTTTAA
>JBCEWB010517676.1:0-37201 GCA_039654565.1 Peronia peronii | reverse complement strand
CTTCAGCACCACCATTAATAAGAATATCTGTTTTTGATTTATTTATTAAAAAAGGACGTTGATAGGGTACTAATCTTGGTAAATGATGCAATCATCCTAAAATAACAGAATCTTTATTTATCTTTTGTTAAATAGATTTAAATAATTTCAGATACTTTTTTTAAAAACGAAACTGTCTGATTATTGGCACAAATAACATTTCAGAGCTGTTATTATAGGTATATCAAAGTGCTGAAAGATTTGAAATGATAAATTTAGAAAACAGAATTGTTTTGATCATTGAGGGGGGGTGGGGGGGGGGGGGGGTCCTGAAAATAAGATTTTGGGACTAAAATATCAAAAATGGGTTTTTGCTATTTTTACACACTTTGATGCTTCTCATACCAGAAAAACAATGGATGAGGCCAGAAACATATCATCCCTATAAGTCTCTAAACACGCAAGTCTGGAAAATTGGGTCATGACATTTTTGGCTTTATTAAACTAGAATAGGTTTCCCCCACCTCCTCTATAAATATCGAATCCATGGAACCAATGAAAGTTACACTTTTTGTCACGTGATCCAATGATCTAAACGCACAATTCATGATTTCACTTCGATTTATTAAGTTCTTTGTCCCTTCTGTAAAATTTGCCTCTGTAGACTTACGTGTTTAGAGACATACAAGGACGATATGCTTTATGCCCCAAAATGGCACCAACACGGCACCACTACATGACTGTACAGAGAGATTATGAAAATTCAATTTGCGATTTTCTCAATATGTGTGATTTCTTCATTTTTTTCCCTAAGGCTTTTTTATTTTTCAACTAATTACCTTCAAATTTGGAATATAGATCCTCCATAGCATGTGTTTTAATAAAATGCATCGCTTTTTCTGAATTTCATTTCCGTTTTTGAAGGAAATTTGAATATTTGGTGGAAAATTGTGAAAAATTTACATCCGTCAATATACATACATGTATTTAAAAAATTTGTAAAAAAATATTCCATGGTATATAAACAAAAAACACATGCATTTTATCTTTTACATAGGGTTGTATTATTCATGTGCAAAATCTTACTCTAGGAGCCTTAGGCATTTGAAAATAGCTAATTTTCAAAATGCAAAATCCAATATGGTGGCATTGTCATGGCAACCGGATGCAAAACAATAATTTTCTCCCCACATTTCCTCAAATTTGGACATGCTGAATCCGAATTTGAAGTGTAAAAAATCCCTAATTCAAGCATTTGAAAAATCACTCTCAGGACCCGCACCCCCCCCCCCCCCTTAATTGAACATAGGTTACTACTGCAGTTGTCTGTCAGATGAGTTTAAAGGCTATAGGGTGATTTATTTTTTCAAACTGATTTCTTTATTCTGCCATTCATTAGGGAATTTGCAAAATTCTCTGTAAGTTTGTTTCTCAGAATAATTAGATAAATAAGTGCCATTCTTGTCTGTCATCACAGTTATGTTAATGTGGAGGCACAATTATGTCAACATTATTTTTTTGGACATAAGATATTTTGCGAAAGTTAGATTAATATTTAAATCTAGTAGTAAATATCAGCAATCTGTAAAGTGTAGCATGAAAGAATTACATTTGATATGATATGCGATTTCTGTGAGTTTGAATATTAAAAGAGATACATGTGTTATCTTATTTGATTTGACTTTGCCTAGAATATTGAACAACAAAATTCTTTTTTTTTTCAGATGATGACTTATGAGTCTGTTTTTAAAATAGTGTTCCAGCACTTGTACTCATTGTTTACAGAATTTGGTACAGTGACTCTTTAAAAAAAGAACAACTCTTCAGTCCACTAATACATGCATGTCACAGGGCATGTGTGTCCTATGATATTTATCATCAAAATGAATTGCTTGTCAGCTCACCAAGGCTTGATAGTTTATAATGATTTCAATGCTGTTGTAATCATTCATTATTTAGAGTGATGGGAATCTCCACTGTCAGAGATCACCTAAACTGGGAAGATGCAAGGACATCATGCAAGAACATGCTGAAAAAAACCTACCCAAATTACTCTTTGGATCTTGCTAGTGTCACATCATCTATTGAGAATGGCAAGTATTCTTCAACTTCTTCAACCTTAATGTTTTTCACAGTTGGTAAATAATATGGTTAGTTTTTTTTTTTTTCAATTTAAAAAAAAAAGCTATTGGCTTCTGTGAACACAGATTTCAGTGAGTTTTCTATTATTTCTCAAAACCTTTGATATTACAGTCAAAATACTGGTTTTCATGTGAATGTTGCAATCTGTACTTTATTTCAGCCTTTATCACCACCTTACTGAACAGAGCTAATAGAGTGTCAGCATGGATAGGACTGAAATGGTTGCCTAGTGGTCGCTTTGCCTGGGCTGACAATGAAGATCTTACTTTTGAGAACTGGAACAAGAATGAACCAAATATGGGTGCAGGAAATGTATGTTTTAACAATTAATAGGTTATTGATTCTTAAATTTGAAAAAAAAAAAAAATCTTTTTGAAATTGCGATGAATAATTTTCTGTGTAAATTCCAAGCCATTATGTACATCTAATATCAGAAATTTTAAGATTTCTTCCATACTATCCATGGCACAAAAAATGTTCTTATCTCATAATTTTAATGAAGTTTAAAGGTATATGTAATACTGTATATTAACTGTCTAACATTATAATTCTCTATTCTCAATTACCTCTATTCTGTTTCCAGAATAGTTGTGTCTATATCTATGGCCCCACTGTATTTGCTGGAAAATGGAATGATGTTTCATGTGAGGAGAAAGCCGCCTATATATGTCAAGGTTTTGTAGGTAAGCCTACATTATTTTATCATCTATCTTTCATCATATATTTATTAATTCTATCAGTTCATATTCAAAAAGTTATAAAGCTTATTTATTATCAAACATCTGCATGCAATAGGAAGTGTCTCTCCTTACTATTTCCAGCACTATAATAAAGCAGAATGTTAATATAAATATACATTTTAACATGCAACATAGTCATTTTTCTGCCAATATAGAACAAATATTCTATTTGCTCACTTTTCTTGCTTCTATTTTATATTATTCCATAATATAAAAATGTGTTATCCTATCTCTACTCCCATTATGTAAGATAATTAATTATTTTATATTTTCTGTCATTCAGCCTTACAGATTTTGAAATGTTTCAGTCTGATTGTTTGCATTCTTGGAATATTGCATAATATTTTATGAAAAAAAAAAAGAAATCAAGGAGTTCACTTTTCGTCAGGAAGATTTAGAAGGCCATGTCCTTTGATTCACATTTTCAGATCCCAGTGTGCCCTCAATAATGGTCCCACCAAGCCCAGAATGTGATGTCAAAAATGGTTACCAGGTTTTTGGTCAGTCTTGCTGGAAGGTTTTCAATCAGTCTGCCACCTGGCTCCAGGCTAAAGCCACTTGTATCACTGATAATGCCCACCTGGTCTCTGTACAAGACAGCTATGAATGGGCTGAGTTGTTCCTACTTGCTAACCCATTTGATGATGGTCTATGGATTGGTCTGAATTTCCATGCTGTAATTGTTATCACTGACTATATCTCATATATTAACCCTGCATGCAATGATATCTAACAAGTATGGGATGTAAAAAATTTAGGGCCAACATTCTATTCCTATCAATGCAACACATCATGAAAATCAAGTTCTTTCCCAATAACCTAGGAGCATGTTATGTGAAAACTAAACATCATATTCCAATTGCATTGTTGAAAATGCACTGTCCAAGCTAGACCAATATAAGCTTGTAAAATTTGTGAAAAGTCACTACAAGGTTCACAAAATGATAATCATTCCTCAACTTTAGAGTAGAATGTTTCCATACATCATCCACGTAATAACATCTACATTCTATTTATCATTGCAGTTTCCATGTTTTCATTCTAAGTACGAACTGCTGCTAGTGATAGTCTATTATTCTGTTCTTCTTTTCCTTGATATTTTAATTGTGCTGGATTGCTGCTGTGTTACTGCATAGATCAATTTGATTTTTCACAGACTCAGAGTCAGTACCAGTGGGAAAACAGTTACCCAGTCACCTACACACGCTGGGGTCACCACCAGCCACTGAACAGACAGGGTTGGGGTTGTGTCCTTATGAACTATGATGGATTGTTCTACAATGGCCCTTGTGCAGATACCAGAGGCTTTGTATGCCGGAGGGATAAAAGTACGCTCTGAGCATGATATGATGAGATATTCTGTTGTCACTTTTCCTATTATTATCCTTTTTTAACTCATGAATGCCATTATATACAGATTTGGCCCAAGGTTGCTACAACATTACTCATGTCATTAAAATAAAATCCCTGTACCAAAATCAATTCTCATTTGCTTGCAAAGCATAAAACTGCATAAAGTTTTGAGAAAGTAGTGCTGTTCAAGTTATTTCTATTTTGTTTTGGAATTTTCTCTCTGAATTGCTGTCTTGTTCCAAAATATCAGCCTGTTATAATATTTTGGCACATCATATGGGACTCATAACTCAGTTTTAATTGGAATTTACCATGATGAATATTCAGAGTATTCAAACATCAAAGGGATGGAAATATAGAAGGTCAACAAAAGCAAAATAATAGACAATGAAATGTGATAAGACTGATCCAAGGCAAACAAGATTTAATTAGGTACCTGACAGTAATGAGGAAATTGTAGAAGGAATGAAACATACATCCTCCATTCAAATCATTATACTGCTATGATTTGTACTCATCCATAATAGCTATTTCATTGAGTTAGATTCATCATTCTATGGTCATTTTGTTCAGCTTAAGTTCTGGTGAAAATGGCAAAGAAATTAACTTCTCTCACGAACACATGGCTTATTGCACTGGTTGGAACATATACTGAAACAAACTCCATTTTGTCCAGATCCTCCACAGATCACCCCGCCTATAGCTGGAGGCCAGTGTCCAGATAAAGAATTTTTCCAGAAAGATTCAGTCTGTTATCTGATAGTCACTGACAAGTCAGTCACCTATGAGGAGGCTGGTCAGGCCTGTATTGGTCGAGGATCAACTCTGGCTTCCATTCACAGCTCAACCATAGCCACCTTTGTGCTAAGACAGCAGCAAGTTTGGATTGGTCTGAGGGAGTCTCTTGATGGTAGGATACACCAGACTATCAGAGAGATTAATGCAGTCATTCACTCTTCTTTCTTTTTTGTTTCCTTTTTTTCACTATTACACAATACTCCTATCATTTTTTTTCTCTCATCCTTATCATCTCTCTGATACTAACACAGCTTGTTTAACTCTCTCATTTGGAAGCTCAGATTTATCATTTTTATAAGAGATGCTTAAATTTTACCTCATTAATAACAAAATTAAACCCCATGGGAATGAAAAGACAAACAGACAGAAAGTCATTTTTTTCTGTTAATTAGCATTATACCCCTGAAACCATTATATCCCTAGGATCCACTAACATCTGACCAATTTTGAGCTTACTGAATAAATTGTAAGAAGGGCTTTGCTGAGTTTTGTAAACACAGGTAAGAGTTTTACCATATCCAGCTCAATTAAGTGTTTTGCGACACATCAATCTTTAGTACATTTCCTGTTGGGTGCCATTCCACATATAATTGTATGTTAGTTCTGTATTGAAAGTGAGAATGAGAGTGGTATTAAACATCACTGTCATTTGACTTCCATGTACTTTATTATCCTTTGCCTAATATGAAATGATCCGATGTCTTATATTTTCTCTTTTCAGAGGGCTTCAGCTGGGAAGATGGTAGTGCTGTGTCCTATACCAGATGGGAAAGCTTCCAGCCAGACTGGTCAGGCAAAAGTGAAGCTGATGAAGGCTGTGTGATCATGTTCAGCAATGGTTATTGGTCCAATGTCAATTGTCAGAACACCTATGGCTATATATGTGCCACCACACCAGGTAAATAGTACCATATTACACCACACAGACTGATACCTTAGCATGTTAGCAAATCTAAGAAATGACCTTTGTGTTGCTTAGAGTACCGTACACTCTAAATGCTCTTGTTTATTAAGCTATAACAGTGTTTTCACTTGATTACAAAAGTCCTCCTTTCTACAAACATCGATACAAATGCCCACATGTATATAGACATCACAACATCAACTAACCTCTATTCAGGGCCAATATTTTTTGGCATCCATTATATTCAAGTAAGGTCATACCCCATGCAGTCATGATGCAGCCTTGAGAGTGATATTATAAGCAATGCTTTTGTTCCTTTATTGATGATCTATTTTGCTCAGTATTTTAAGACAACCTGATGCAGTATTTTGAAATGCTATATATATTCGGTCTTGCTGTATGGGTCAGAGACTTGGACTCTAAACAAAAATCTGGAGAATAAAACAGAGATGTGGACATTCAGATGTATGGGGGGGATTAATTGGACAGATGTTAATACTATGCTAAAAGTCAAACCCACACTACTGACAACAATTCAAAAAAGGAAATTACAATTTTTTGGTCACATCAAATGCCACAACACCATCTGTAAAGATATACTGGAAGGGGAGATTGAGAGGAAAACGAGCTAGAGGAAAAAGTGGAGAATGTGAACGGATGACATCAAGGACTGGACGAATCTATCTTTGGAGCAATACACTAGAAGAGTAGAGGATGGAGAGAGATGGCGAGTCATTTCAAGTGAGCCTCAAAAGAGATGACACAGGATGATGATGATGCAGTATTTTATATATGTAGGTAGAGAAGGGAAAAATGGCAACATTTGATTCCTATTTGGTTTGCTTCCAGACATTTTTTTTTCAAACTATGACCACATTGCTGCTTGTGTGCATTCATATTTGCATTTTACACTTGGTATATCAAATTGTTATCATTGTCTTTCCTATTCCTTATTAATTTACCAACTTTGCACACGTAAGAGGTGTGTAAGGGCAAAGATTGCAGAAGTAGGATTTAACTCAAATAATATTATGTCTTTTTTTTCCTTTATTTGTTACTATGAGAATGTGACAAAAAATGTGTGGCTGTTTGAAAAATTATATCTTTTTGTGTGTCTAAAAGAAAAGTATATAAATAAATATTGTTGGCACAAATATAGGCAAAAAAGTTTGGGTGTAATTTTGGTCTTATATGCACGTATTAAAATTTCTTATTGATGCCTAGGTCTAATCTAACAGGGTGGCTTTTCCATGACAACTACATGAAAAATCCATATTTTTTATTGATTCATGATTTAGATCAAGACAAGAAATTAATGCAGTGTAGGTCAAGATTCCTGTTTTTGTAATAAGATCCTCTGAGAACCCACTCTAAGGATATTTTGACAATTTTGACTCTGTGAGTCAACTTGCTGTTTCCATTTTTTTTTCTAGATAATTAATTTTTTACTTGATATCCATGTTTTTTGGGGACTGGGGGAGTGGAGGAGGGGGGAGGGGGGAACAGGGTTTATAATCAGAACTGAAATGATTATTAGAATTTGCCAAATGCAATGTAATTTTTTGTTTTACTTCATTTCCTTGCAGTTCACATAACTCAGCTGACCCTTCCCCCTGTCAATGTGACTCAGGTGGTGCCTTCAGCTCCAACAGTACAGACACCTTCTCCTTACTCTCAGGAAACCCCATCTCCTGTCTCACCTAGGATAACAGCTGAAGGTGGACACAGTCCAGGAAGCACAATTAAGCCACCAGTAACATCTTTTGGGAAGAATACCCCTGCACATTTGGGTGTGACCAGCTCGGCTGTGGGGGTAACTTCTTCTTCCCAAGCCAATGTTGTATCCAGTGTGGGAGCTGCAAAATCTAGTAAATATTATATTACGAGTATAAATAATGTTAACTTTTTGTGTCCGCTGTGCCATTCCATATTTATAACAGCCATTTTTCATGATTTTGAAAAGAATAAAGGAAATAAATCTTTCATTTCACATGATTTTTAAACCTATATTGAAATGTCAATCCTCACAACTGTTGGAATTGACTGTACCTTTTTTTTTCAAGGCAGCAGAAAAATCATATGTGAGAAAAGAGAACAGACTAAATTACAGAACTGTCTACTGTAAACACCATGCCAAATGTTGTGCTGGCTAAATGGCCAACATCACCATGACACAGAGGATGGCATGCCAGACACTAAGAGTTAATGCTGATGAGAATTATTATGAGAATTATCTTTGCAGTGATAGAAATAAATTCATAATTGTCATTACATATGCATCATATCTTTATGTACTAATCTAGTATCTTTAATCTCCAAAATCTAAGTGTAATTAAATTTGATACATACTCTTATCATAGATCATTTTGGACACATAGGTATCATGCAATATTGCATTTGAGTAGATTAATATTAATTTATTCTCCATCTTACACTCCACAGATTTGCACAACAGACATATTTCACTATCCTCCTAATTGTCAGAAGGCATATTTTCCAAAATGGTGCTCTCCATCATTTTGGCACTGCCATTCACTTTCAGCGTATAGAGCTAAATTGGACAAATCTGTTTTATCATGAGATATATAAGAATCCCCCATTCTCTATGTCCTGTGTGAATTTCAAACTATTTTGACATAAAGAAGTGCTCAAAAACCTTCTATATCTGCATGAATAAACCTTTTTAACTTTTGATGAATATATATATATATATATCACAGAAAATGCGACCAAGTGTTGTGCCTGGCTTGTTTTAAGGATTTTAAGGTGGAATTGTCCCCCAGACACCCCCAAGGGCAATTTGAATGGTTCATTGTTCAATTAATGTTATATGAACATGATGATATAAGTTAAAAAATTAAATGTAAAAGAAAAATATCTTCTTTGCAAGAGGTGTTCCGACACTGCTAGTGTCGCAAAATTTGGCTCAGGTTAAAATACTCAAATGCTTCATATGCAGACAGCAAAATTGATATGTAGAGACATAACCATAGGAATCAAATTTACTTTTTAGTAGTACATTTTGTCCTTGGGAGAGACAGTTTATACACAATTCCTGACTCAACCCAGGTTTAAACGGGTACCCAACTATAGACAGTGATTGATAATGTTAGATTGATAAAGATTTGAGCATCTAACAGGCAGCCGCCATGTATGTTTCCCAGGAAGCTGAGAACGTTTATAATATGAGTGTCTTCTTTGGGTCTGTCGGGGTAATAATAGATTGTAAAGCACTTAGAGCCTGTACAGGAATAAGCGTTATATAAATGCTCTCTATTATTATTATTATTATGTAGTAGGGAGTTAGATAAGGTGAGGGATAGAACAAGGGAATTGAGATTGCATAGAAGTGATGGTATATGTATTTGCTTACAGTTTTCATTAATATCTTTACTCTGAATATGTTGAAAGCATTTTGTCAATGGACTCTACACTGTATGAGATTTGCATTTGATATTTATTCTTTTTCACCAAATTGATTCATATAAGTCAGATAGAAAGTGTGCACTGTTTTATTTTCAAACTCTCTAATTTGTTTAAAAGTGTCTTTCCTTTTTTATTTTCTGAGTGAAATACAAATAGCCAATTTTCTTTTTTCATAATTATTCAAGCATTAAAGATGACAGTATTGATTATGGGAAAAGTGATTAAATTCTTCAGGTGTATGTGCACATGCTGATGGTATTTAATTGAAATGATGAGCTGAAAATCTAAGAGAGTAAGATCACACACTCAGATGTACATGATGATAAAAGGTCTGATATTTTGTTTATGCTCAGTAAGGTTTCTGAAGAGATTCTGTGAAGAGTTCAAATGCAAATGATACGAAATGATCAGATTGAAATTTGAATTACATTACTTGTATTGTGATGTAGATAAACATAGACTTTGGTCACATTTTTGCATGAGTTTTAGTCCTCTTTGTAGGACAATGAAGTAATAGGCAGCCCAAGATAGTCTGTAAGTATAGCAGGGATGTTATTTTGTTTGTTTGTGGTGTGATTTTATGGGACACCAGCATGATTACAGCTACATTGTACCTAGCACGATAAAAAAATATGACACAGAGCACAATACACAGAACAAAAGAAAAAAAAATCAATTTAGTATTATATACTGCAGCACTCCATTGTTCTTTAAGCTCACTTTGTGCGAATCAGATTGATGGGAGATAAACCTGCATTTGAAATAATCAGTTACAGAGCTTTCACTTTATCTCTTGTTTAAATATAATAGTTTATTTTATGTACCTATCTCTCTTCACAGAATCTGATGGGTTGACTGGAGGGGAAACAGCTGGCATTGTCATAGGAATCCTGGCGATTGTTACAATTATCATCATTGTGATCTTCATTCTCTACCGACGAGGCAATCTCAGAAATTCATTTCTTCGCTGGGAAGCTTCCAGACAGAAGAATTTTGAAAATAGTTTGTACATGGAAACCAGAAAAGATACTCTGACTAAAGGAGATGCAAGGGCGGAAGGCATCAACATTTTGTCATTGAATTCTGGAGCTAGAGAAGATTTTAGTGTCAGCTATTCTGCTGCACATCCTACAGAATTTGAGAATAATACCTATGATATGCCTGATGAAACATAGTCTGCCTAGCAAAACAGCATGCCTATTAACATAGTCTCACTTGATCTTTCAGTCAGCTTTGAGTGTTTTGATATTCTATTCCAGTGGAAATATTTCATATTGTCACTGCCTCATAATAATGGCATAAGTTGGAACTTATGCCAAAATGCAGTAAATTTTACATTCCTGAGCATTAGAGTTATCATGTAATGTCATACAAAAAGAAAAATTCTGATAGAAATGTGAGGCAATTCAATAGAATCATAAAAGTATAACTCATCAAATAACTTGTGCTGTAATCCAAAAGTGAGCTGTGATGATATAACAAATCATGTCCAGGTATTCTTATTGATGTTTTTGGAAGAGCACATGATAAATGATCAACCCACAAGTAAATGGCAGACAAAATCTGAATTCCTTTCATAGCCCACAGGTCTGGTTTTTATTTCAAATGTTTCCTTCAAATATATGGTATAATTTGTTGCATCCTCCATATGATGATTTGGAAACATCTGTTGTTTACCAATCTTGATAGTGTATCTGAATGTATATTGCAACATACCGCAAATGAAATTTAATATTAAGTGTGTTTTTCTGCGATATGAAATAAATGAACCATGGTCAAGAAAGCATCTTCCTTCACAATTTTTTTCCCCTCATCTTTATTAGTAATGTCTTCTTGGGCATTCTTGAATTCCATCCATCAAGTTGTGTCTTTCCTTTCATTGAAAAGTCATTTCTGCACAATTCTCTTTATGGAGACATTAGTGGTAGACACTAATTTCTGAGGTCAAATGTAAGAAAAAGATCTAATCAGTTACAAATGATTAGAAAAAGAATTTTGCATTTTATCCTTAAATGTATTGACAACATCATTGGAGAACTTTATGTTGCTATATTGTATGTCTCTTAGTAACTCTGAATAACCTTCCACGACAAATCTAAATGATCAATTACAGGATTGAAATCATATCTCTTTGGAATGCAGAACTGCAGATCATTTTCAATGGTCAACCATAGAGTTAATGAAATCAGTGCTAATTTACTTTGTTATCATACATCAAAATCATTAATTTTGTTGTGTGAACGATTTTTTAATATGATTTGTCACCAGCAGTGTAAATAATCTTTCATTGATTAAGTGCAGTGCCATGTCAAATTCTTAAAATTAAAGTGCTAGTTGATCCTTTGATTCTTTTTTATGACATGGAAAAGCTGTAAATTCATGTTCTGATGAGATAGGTACTTTTTGTTGTTGTTATCTCTAATTTAGTATGAGATTGGAAAGAGAGAAGCATTATCGATATCTTAATGATTGCTATTATTCATCCTAATATCATTTAAAAATTTTGTGTATAATGTGTGCTGTTTTGTTATACATAAGCAATGGTCAAGAATATGTTTTCTTTAACATAATTTTTGTCACAAAGTTGATGAGCAGCTGACCAAATTTTTCTTGATGCTATTGTTGTTAATTTTTAATATTTGCATGTGATGAAAGTTGTTCTGTTTTCGAGACTGTTAAAAAAAGTTGATATGGTTTCTGTGCAGGAAAAATGAATGCTGTGCAGGTCTTGTTATCATGTATATTGGTTTGATGAAAGATCTTTTTTTTTTTTAATATCTGAATTAGAAGTGACATTGTATATGTAGGCTGTTGCTCATTGTTGCCATTATAAATATACATTACTGTTCATTGTGAATGTTGAAATAATTTCTGTTTTCACGCAAGTTTTTTTCTTTTTTTTAATGTTTGCTTTTCTTGATCTGGCGGATCTTGAAGCTTAATGAGGTTATGTTTTTGTCCTTAAAAGGTCAAAAGCAAGGGATGTATAGATCTCTACTTGAAAAATTCACAAAGAGGACAGAGATGTTATTCAACAACTCTACCATGGAGTGATGTTTCACTTTCTGAGAAAGAAATAAATGCACAAAAAGATAAATAAATATGGCAGACATTTTTTAAAAATAAGGATTTGTGTTGAACCTAAGCATAAACGAAGATTTTGGTTTAAAACAAAACAAACTCACATGATTAAGATGAAATGAATTTTGAAAAATAAAACCACAAGAAAACAAAACAAAACAAAATGAAATGCCATCATAGAAGAGGTAGATGAATGTCACATTAGAATCAGAGAGCACCAAAATTTAGAGTGATGACAAGGATTACACCAAAGCTTTCATATGCTCTTTATACACATAATTGGTTCAGGTTTCATAGATAAAAATTTTAGGATAACTGAAATTGAACTGACACACCTTGCCAAACTCACTTTCAAGAATATAAGATAAATAACTCACGAGAACAGTAGTGTATTTTCAAGTTACTTTTACATTCAATTTATTTGGCTGATAGTCACAAAGTTATTGTCTGCTGGATACTCACAAGAACACACTAAAACTGAGTGATAAAAACGTGTAGAAATATAAAACAAGAATATAAACTAAACTAACACAACTAAGGGACGAGAGAACGAGAGATTCCGTCATATTTTGTTGATTTACATAGTGCTCTCCCTTGCCATATCAAGCTGCAATAGCAGCAGCAGCAGCAGCAGCCCAAATTTGAATTGACAGCACATGGTGATGTAAAGTCATAGCAATTTATACACACACATATCTTATACACCAATCTTATACAGCATGTCCAGCTGATTACATTGCATTATGTTATTTATCCTGTATTGTCCACAACGTGCTACAGAAAATGACCTACATCAAATCATGTGAATTTCTTAATAACGGACTCACAACTTATTACTTTCATTCAGTGTTGAATTGTAACAAATTGTCTTATCTTGTCATTGATGAAACTGTGAAAAGGCATGATATTAAATCAAGTACATCGTGACAAAGGCCTGTTTCAAGAATAATAGATGGATTGTTCTGTTGGCAAATCAAGACTATGAATTCATTAGATGGCATTGTAATCAATTTTATTTCTAATTTGTTTTCTTTGAAATCTATAGATATCGCAGCGAAAATCGAGCAGAGACAATCCTTGTTGTTTGAAAAAAAAAGTCAGGAAAGACAGAGGAATGTGGTGAGATGTGCTGGCTAACAATAAAGTAAATAAATAAATTAATAAAGGAGGGGAGCAAGGCCTAAAGAGTTAAGAGGTACCGGCACTAATCTTTTGTCTAAAATAAATATGTTCACGTGAATGTGTAAGTAAATCGCAGTGACAGTTGAGAAATTCTATTTGCATAAAATCTTGTAACAAATGTATCTTATCAGATCAGTTTGACCCTAAGAACCAAGGAAACATAATAGGGATGTGGGAAATAGATCAAGAACGCCAACAGTGAACTCCACAGTCAGACGTATCAGAACCAATCTTGGAAGTTTGCAGAAACCCGAAAGGAAGCGCAAATATTCAGAAACTTTTAGACTTTCTGTTTAGATTAATCTAATTTTTTGTACTTTCAAGTCATTTTGTGCGTGAAGCACATCTGCATTATCGACTTTTCGAGACTTAGTATACAGTACTAGGCATATGTAACTAGCAATCACCATAGAACTACATCTCTCTGCTTTGCCTCTACTATGTTGCACAATTCATAACAGAAGCGATCAAATCAAATAATCAAACTGTTTCTTAGGGTAGGTCGTACTGAATGGGGGATGTTAAGGGAGGCTATGGGGCAAATATTTATTCTGGCATCATTGCGTCTGGAAGAAGTTGGGAACTTATGATTTAATTTAATAATAATTATGTGGATACGAACATTTAACTTGAGACAGTAACTAACTTTTGAGACGAACTGATGTTTACGAACGGAAAGTCTTGAAATTCAAACACTTGTTGTACTCCCCAAAGAAATAAAAGAAATATATGTACAAATAAATAAAAATCTGATAAATAATAAGTAAACAATATGTACATATAATTAAATGAATAAATAAATAAAATAGAATAAACAAAACAAATAAAAAACTATTGCTGCTCAAGGGCGAGATAGTGTGCAAGATCCACTCAAATAGTAGAAAACAGAGATCTAAATACGTAAAAAGTAATATTCAATATTGCACACAAACAAAATACAAATTGCATTCCTCAAACAACCAGCTGGTGCCAAAGAGAAATGTTGAAAAGTTGTCATATAAAAGGTCATGATGTTTCACTAAAACAAACTTTTTTACATTATATAATAATTAATTATAAACATTAATATAAACAACCTAAATGAAATATATTACCATCTAGATAAAAAAAATAATTGATTGTCATGTATAATGGAGATTTTCAAGCATTATGTTCTTGTGGTAAATAAAAGGTGCAGCATTATTATGAATCAGCGAAGCAGAACTTACAAACATTTCCAACAGCAAATAGATCAAATAATAATTATTATTGATTAGCAAAGTGAAATCAGATCTGAGTGATACTGTAATTTATAAAGATGGCGAAGATGAAAAACAGAGATCAGAATGTAATTACATTTATGTGGACTCACCTGATATATGCTATTATCTTATAATTTTATGCTATAATCTTGATGTAGGCAACAAGAGATCAATCGTTCCATCATCTGTGTTGTTAGAAGCGGAAATGGATTGTCACGCAATACGATTATTACCTAAGTCACTTTTTGTCGACATCGAGTTCAGGCCATAATTGAATTGTTTGAATCTTTTTACTACATTGCTCTAAAAACATTATTTCATCATTTGAAATAAAACTCGCGGATGACGTTATATAGTGAAACGAAGCTGTTTTTCTCGCCTTTGTTAAGGAAAAAGGAAAAAAAATGACCTAGGCAATGAACTTATGAGCGCAACGAATTATTCTTTGCAATATTCAGTATCTAACGAGACAGACAGCCATATTAACTTTACACAAGTAACGGAGATGATTATGCATTACATGAAAACTTATAAGCCAAAACAGTGGACTTTACAAGAAAACAACAGTAATGAAAATAGAACGATCCGTGTACACACATAGAAGCTGTTTGTTATGTTGTTCTCTTAAATAACAAGGCACAGAGTTTATTGGTTTCTTTCTCTTCAATCGAATAACTCATTACAAAATAACAGATCAAATATTTAACATGGGAAATATCATCTTCCTTCAGATACTGTGGATTGGACAAAGGAACCTAGACATCGGCTCTAATTCTGGACTTTTCAAGGTCATGAAAAGTAACAACTAGTTGATAGGCAATTAAACTGATTGACAACAGATGCAGAAAGATTATCTTATTGCGCTTTATAGACTAATTAATTACGGACTGTGAATGTGGTAGCTGGACCTTAAATTAGAATTTGAACTTTAATACCCCGTTCAAGGAAGACACGACCTTTGTCATACCTCGGATACATCATACTCTAGATCATTCAAATCCTGCAATTCCCTTTGAATGCGAATCAAATCATCTTGCAGTTTCTGGATTCTTTTTCTCCTTTCGACTTCTATAATTCCTTTGGTGTTTTTTAATTTTGCACTATTTTTGCAATTAGTTTTAAGCATCTGTATATCCTCTTGACCCCGCAGTGGACTCGTCTCTCGCAAAGAATCATTATGAGATATGGAATGGGCTGCTTTTAATTCAAGAGGCCAGTAGACTGAATCCGCTTTTCTGGTATCAGAATGATGCAACTGTGAACATTTCATGGTGTTGTCGCCATAATCGAAACAGACAGGTCTTGGTGGAGCTGAAGACAGTTGTTTCGGCCAATGATTGGACACAGGCAAACAATACGACGATGATAATGTGTTTTCCTTAGCACTTGGTGATGAATGAGCAGGCGGCCTTTGGGTAACGTATGTTAAGGGTATGTATTGAGAACGATCCGGCGGTTTGCCCTTTCGGGACCCTGACTTTGAAAAACTCCAGGAAAAAGAAGTGTGTTGACTGGATGTTTGTGCAGATGGAGTATCGTCCAATGAGACTGGCAGATTGTAGAACACGCTGTCGGTCGAGTCGTTCAAAGTAGGATCAGAGGGGACTAGGCACGATTGAGTCGAAGCAGAAGGATGTGGTTGTAGAGCTGGGCTTTTCGTTGTAGTCATAGCTAATGATGGTGGTGATGGGGATGGGGATGGCAGACGGAGATTTGAATTTGAGGTGTCAGGCCCTGCTGACCAGAGCGAGCCGGACACTGGTGTTGATGCTGCTGGGTTAGGATAAGTGTTACTACGTGGACGTAACAGATTAAGGTGATTTCCATCTGCGAGACCATTAGCGCTACCATTTGATTTGGCATTTGGGATTTCCAGGCATTTATTCCTATCATCTTGAGATTCAGATTTGTCTGGAGCAGATGCAATTTGAAGAATAATTTTTCTTTGTTTCTCGTCAGCCTGACCACGCATAGAATAGCTGAGGGCATTGTCGTTTTGTTGGTCATTAAGCTCGAACTCATCAGGAGTCAAGGAAAAGATGACGTCGCCACTTTTACTTAAACTTGTCATGGTCAAATCACAAACGCTTTCAGTATCGTCACATGTGTTAGTGCTATTGCTGCTGTCATCCACAGATTCGACTTGCAGCTGTCGTACAGCAAACAGCCTGCCTGGCACAGGGTTGTTTAGTAGCTGCCAATGATAACTATTTCTAGAATATTTGACACGTAAATTTTCTTCGTCATCATCTCCTTCGTAACTGCTGTCACTGTGTATATTACCGAGCTCAATATTGACTTCTTCAGAGGCACATCGCTGACTACAGATTCCTGCTGTTGCACCTTCAACTGACAGTACTTTAGTAGTGGAGTCACAACTTGTCTGGGTTATTTTATCCAACATGGGCACTGAGGAATTCTTCTTAAAATCATTATCGGAACTCATGTAATTGACATTCTGCAAGTAGGTCAAATCATCAGAATATCTGTTTGGTTTTCCACTATGGACATTTAACCTGCAGATCCCGTATTTATCTAGACTGCTTCGGTTGTTCACGAAGGTAGATTCTGATGACGAAAATGGTAAGGATGCCTTTGATGTAGCTTTATGACCTTTTTTCTTCGGGCGTCCACGAGAACTGTCACCGCTACTGCCGCCTCCAATACTGAAACTTCTGGTCAATCTCTGGAGGGTGGAACTTCCGTTCTTGGAGGTTTCCACTGAACTGTGGCGTTTGTTGATGGAAGCTTTAGGGCTTAGAGAGGAGCCAAATGCCATCTCCATCAAAATGTCGTCGTGCTCGGACAGGCCATAGGTAACACCTTCGCCGCCATCACTGATCGAGCTGCACCTGGAATACAACCAAAATGTCTCAGCATTGTCCTTGAACTGAGAGGCATTTAAGCAGACGACTTTAAAAACTTGTGAGATCACTTGATATCAAGATATCACTTAGACATCACTTGACACCGAGATTTTCAAGAGATTATTTTCGTTATCGTCTGTAAAAATAATATATTTGACATGTTTAGTTTAGCTTTCGGCTGGAAGAGTAGGCTAATTATCCCTTTCCGTATCCGGGTCGCTAATTATGTTTATACCGTTGTTGTTCAGCGTGTTAAAATTAACATCCTCTGTCAACTGTTATATGTCGTACATTCACATCGTTACTGAGATCTCGTGTTTTCATTGAACAGGGGTAGTCTAGCAACTGCTAGATCTGACTTTGAAATACATTCTCTCAAGCCAAAACTGTTACTCACTGCAGCCAAAAGGATCCTCAGTTAATTTGTTTATTTTCCTCCTCGTCAGCGATGTCTGTATGTCTTACTTAATTTTAACTGCTGATTCTATCAACACTACTTTTATCCTTTCAGGTTTTGTTTCTCAAGACCATGTCAACTTCCGTTCTAGGTCTTGCAGTGTTATCATCGTCCTTTTTTTCTCCCTTTTCACTTCCAGCAGTCGCTGCTTTTCTTTACCACTTCTCTCTCACCCCTCTCCCCTCCACTTTTTCTTATGTAACCCCAATTTTTAGCATTAACTTTAATCTTTCTTGTTCTTTTAGATGCGCCAAAAGTCACTTTTGTATCCACCCTTTCTTCCTCCCTTTGTTAACCTCTCACACTCCCTCACTTCTGAAGAAGCAACCCATACAACCACACTCATGAAATCTGGGCTGTTAGTGTTTTCTGTTTTTGTTTGTTTGTTTGTTTTAACTAATAATGATTCAAATGTTTATTTCTAATTTCCCAGCTTATTCGGGAAATAAAGCTATCTTCTAATTTCATTTCCTTCTCTCTCTCTCTCTTTCTCTCATGTGGAATTCAAATGAGGATATAATATGATAATCCTGCTGCATGTCTCTGATTTGAAAGTATCGTAACCGACATTAATTTAGGACATGTTCTAGGATTTCCAGGCGATTTTATGAGCCTAAATATTGGACTTGTATTTTCTTGCCTCTCCAATTCTCTCTTGTATCTGCGGTGACATGGTGGGGTGCCGTCTACCTTAGACTCTGGCAACAAGTAGAGCAGTTCCTCTGTCAGCCGAGGATAAGGTTGTAAGGGTATCTCCAGCAGGCGCTCCAGGCGGACTATCTGCTGTTCTAACTGGGGACAAAATAGAGACGTGAATGAAACGTATGTTTTCTTGCTCTCTCTCCATCTCCTTTTACAAATCTCTCCCCCCCCCCCCCCCCCATCTCTCTCTCTCTCCCTCTCTTTCACCTTCGATGGCACTCGATCTGTACTTATTTCTTTTCCTTGAATTAAAGAAATTAAAGAAAAAAAATCTCTCGCTTAACGACTTCATTTCAAGCTAAAGTAGAAAGTATTAACCTCCTAAGTTTTTCCAACTAACATTGCAGATAACTTCTCTCTATCACTTTAGTTTTTATTGTCAGCTCCTTTCCTTCTGACCCTTGGTGTTTTCTCTCTTTTCTTTTACATATTTTTGCTAATTGTGTCGTCACTTCTCCCTCCCCCCTTCCCTCAGTACTATTTGAGTTTACCTTGGAACTGTAGTAGTACTTTCAGAAACACTTTTCCTTGTGTTAAAAGATTATTTGCACTGCAAGATGTACCCGCTGTGAGGATTAGACTTTTGGGACAGCCGTTGTAAGGCGATCCTTTCAAAATATGTATAACAAAAACAACCTGCAGTGATACACACGTAATGCAGTCAGTATTGAGGTAACGTTGGGACTAATCTGGCAACAGCTACATGAAATTTGTCCTCGTTTTTTTTTTTTTTCTCCTTTTTTTCCCTCCCTTTTTTCTTGATTTTTTCTTATTTCACTTTTCCTTTTTGCTTTTCTCTATCATCTTCTTCTGCTTCTTCTCATGTCTGCATGTGCATGTGTGTGTGTGTATATGTGTGTGTGTTTCTTTGTTTGTTAACACCATAATGAAAAAAATTATTCCCTACGCAGGCTGCTGTGTCTCTGACTGGCAGTCGATGAGTGCGTAAGATCACATCTAGGCGTTTGTCTTACCTCCACCAGCTCTCTTTTGTACACTCTGTTCTGCACCTCGGCTCTGTAATAGATCTCCTTCCGATCATCAAAGACGAACCTTCTGGTGTTGCTGTTGTCCACCACGATTCCCATGCTGGCGATGACCGGATTACCCCCAGAGGTTACGATAGCGTAAATCTGTCACACAAAGAAGGATTTGATTTCAATAATATCAGATCCATCCGTTCACTATGCGGATCACGGGCAGTGCAAGAAATAGATACTTAGATCGAAGTCCTGCACAATTATATTATTCAAGAACAAAAATATTATAAATAAAGTAATGGTAGTGCGATTAGCCAGCTTTCAACAACTGAAGCTTTTCGAATATCTTTGATTCTAAATAGTACTGATGATGAATGACGAGTAGCTTAGTGAAACGGTGTTTTGGACATTTCACCGAAAGAAAAATGATTATCTCAGCCTAGCTTAACTTTACGTATGTATTACTGACAGTCTGTAAGTCGACACTTTTTTTTTCTTTTTAACCAAATTCAAATAAAATTTTGCACATTTATTAGAATGTCTGTAGCTTTCGATGGGGAAAATTTTACATACATTTCGGACTATTCGAGCCGACATTCGAAACTTTGTCTTCTCGCATCTACTCTCATCATTTAACTAGTCTCTAGATACTGTTGAGCATCTGTCCAACCCAGCACTCGGGGGTCGCCGTGGCTCTGTGGTTTGGCGTCTACTTCATGGTGAAAACACTTCACGGCGGTGACGTTGTGGCCGGGATCGATTCGGTTGTGGCCATCGGGAGATGGAAGGACACGAAGATCGAAAATCCGCATCTTTCAATGACTCAACGGTCCCTTGGCTTCCTCTGGGTAAGGAAGCTCGACGTCTAGCCTTCTCGGATAAGGGCCAATGTATTTCGGAGGTCCCTTGTGTACGTTACGTACGTTAAAGATCCCTTGGCAGTTCAAAATCGATGAAGAGTAGGCCGACTGCCGCTATCTGGGCAAAATTTCGTAATTCCAAATTTCTACTCACAAAAATTCTCAGCAAAAACAGACAGCCTCTTATAGCCGAAATGATCCTATTTTCTTAGGATTGAATGGCTTAAGAAATTCAACAACCCAGCACTCCTTGACCTTCTCAGCAGCACCGTCAGCTGTTTTCCCCCTCATCTTCTGACGTCAGCCTCAGCCACGCTGTCTTTCTTCCCATAGCACCTCCCTGTCTCTCAGTCAGTGTCAACTGCCCACGAATATTATCATATGGGTGGTTAGGGCTATAGCCGCCAGACTCAGCATTTATTGTCACGCCAGGCGTCTCATCATGTCATAGACAATTTCTGTTAGTGCTCCTAACCCCGAATCCCGGTGTTTAAAGTGCAAACAACTGACAATCTGTTCGTCTAAAGTTCAGGCTGTCCTGTATATCTCACATCAAATCTACTATCTTCTGTAGCATAATGCAATGCACCGGCGGGTCTGATTTAAATTGCCAATGTGTACTGACTGGACAGAACTTTTTTTTTTCTTTATTTCCTGTAGTCTTCAGTTCCTTAAAGATTTCAGCCTATAAATTGACACGTGGTTTATCTCCCCACTCCTCCAAGCTAGATAAAGGCCAAATGTTTTTCTCTTTGAAAGGCCTGTTTCTTAGTTAACAAAGTTGGAAAACGACACAAAGTTTCCGGTTGTGTTGTGCTGGAAAAAAATCAAATCATGGTGACGTCGAAAGCGAGTGGTTGCAGAAACAAACTGTTGCACGGAGACCGTGAGCGACTTACGTGGCACAGAGGGTACCATCAACTGGGGCTGTCGAGAGGATGATTGCAAAGCCACAGATGATTATAATGTTTGGACTCACAGTTCAATGGGCCAAAACAACAATAAGGATTTCGAGTTCAGTGGCTGGAAACAGACTCCAGCAGAATTGATCTTGAAGATGTCAAATGTTCATTATTTCAGCCAGCCTGTCTGGATTGATAATCCCAAATCTCAACAACACATTATTATTTTTTATTCACTCTCTCGCCCTTCTTTCTGACCACGTCCGTCTTTCACACACACAAAAAAACTCAACTTGTTCTCTTTCCTCATTCTTTTCATCACTTTCCAATTTCTCTGTCTCTATCTCCCTCTCTTTATCTCTTTCTTTCTTTCTGTATTGGTTTCGGGCAAATAAAAATAAGCCAAATCCATGAAAAGTTGTACCGACGGGCAGACTTCCTAGAAGGCAATTGAAAGTGATAGATTATTGCAGAAAAGATGAAGGGAAGGATATTTGTGTATCCATCATAGAAAAAGAATAAAATGGAGAAAAACAAAATTCTAATCGAGCTGCAGAAATAAAAAAAAAACATATAGGAATTCCTCATATGGATAAATAGACAGATATGATAGACAGGCTGACAAACAGACATACAAAGACAGACATCAAAACACACAAATCGACAGCTAAATTGATGAACAAACAGACAGACTAGACAGACTGGCTGACAGACACGTAGTCAGAAAGACGATAGTTTTGATGGAGAGAGAAAGAGAGAGAAACAAATAAATCGTCAGGTGAGCAGAAAACGTTATGACAAATTGTATCTTATAAAATTACACAGTTTCCCAAACTCGGATGTTAACTTGAATGTTAAGTCTTTAAAGCGGCACAGACTGAGGTACAGGCTATGAAAAGAGAGCGACAGGGAGAGAGAGAGAGATCAATGACTAGCTAACCCGCCCTTTTGTATGGCACAGAGCTTCAGATGGCGTCCAGCCGTCCAGACTGAGCTCGTCTACCCAAATTCCCTATCGTCCTAATCCCAGCTCTAGATCAGCATTGACACATCAAGATAATAGTTTCCATGGCTGAATCCAGTACAAGAATTAGATTGCTTATTCATATACGGATATGAAGAATTGTTGATCTATTGATCCAAAAGCGTACTTTTGGATACTTATTTACTGCTGAGTTTTTACAAAGAATTACATTTTTGCGCCCGGGTGTCCCTTTTGAGTATTTAACAAAATAGTGTGCGGATTTGTTTTCGATTGATCCGATTAGTTACCGTGCACTATAATATAATCATACAGATTTCAACCGAAAATGGTTAGCGCAAAATGAATAATATATTTGCTAAATCATAGATTTTCGGTACGGCATCTCGTGGCTATCTCGTACAAAGATATGTTTGGTATTTCCGAAACTGGTGAATCATTATATCTGGAAAATTTACAGAAAAGCCGTAACCACTCAATAATAAAACGTGATTAATGGAGTGATCGATAAACTGGATTAGATTGTCTCTAAGACGGTGATCGAAAATGATTATTTTAAACATTATTTAGCAAACCAGAAAGAGGAATCATAAAGTAGAATAACAGAAAACAATGTGACCATAGCAAATACCATCTCAGAGATAAGGTAATATGCCAAAGGCTGAAAATTCCCCAATAATGTGGAATGTCTCAAGCATCGGCGCAAGCAAACGACACGTCCTATTTATTTATTTATTTATTTATTTATTTATCTATTTATTTATCTATTTATTTATTTATTTATTTGCTAGCCTCTCTGGAGATAAAAACCAGGTTGCTGTAAATTTTAAAAAATATTTCAAGTGGAAATGGCTAGGAGCACAAGCAAGTTAAAATATTCTTGTCTCGTTCCTCTTTATTCATTCCATGTTTCAGCCTGTGGCAATGCCTTTCCCAGTTTCTTTTTTATTTTATTTTCTCTCTATGTATGTGCTTGTACTGTGGTTGTTGTTGTTGTTGTTTGCTTTTTCTATCAGCCACTGCCATTTCCACCGAGAATAGCTTAAGAGGTTAAAGCCATAGCTGTTTAGTGGGAGACAAGAAAATATAAGAAAAAATATTTATATCAGTATTCAAATCGGATATCAGTATCTCAAGCATTTGGATGGATGTTCAGCCAATTATCTTGTCTTCTGTGGCTGTTGCAACATCTGTCGAATTACAGTTGGGGCGGGGGGGGGGGGGGGGGTGGTGGAGGAGGGGGAGGGTGGAGTGGAGTTCTTTCGTGGCTCAATTTCAGTTGTTCCAGTTTAAATGTATCGTTTTACAGGAAATGGGGAATGAACCATGGACGGTTCAGAAAAATCTTTCCCATTAAAAAAAAAAAAAAATAAAACTAGAGAAAAAAAGAAGAGAATTATAAATAACATTCGTTATAGCCCCATTAACACTGATCTATTTCTGGTAAAGAAAAAAAACTGTTGCTAATAGACATACTGAGTATCTCACAATCTCCAATAAAACTTATTATTTTTTTCTCTCTTCACAGACGGTAAATTAAAGAACTGAAATATCTGCAACGCTTCATGTCAGTGACACGAGCAATTATGTAGCTTGTAGAATCCTCCAAGCTGTACATTTTCACAGTCTTTTCACGTTCTGAAAGACAAGTTAAGACCTGCAAACAGAATAAAGAGTCCAAACATTTTGCTAAGAAATTTACTCAAGCTTTGCTGCGTTTTGTTTCATCCATAACATGGTTTAAAGCTCATCTGGGGATGAAAATAGGCAATCAAAAAGATCTAACTCCCTAGCAAGAAATGGATACTGCCAGAACAGCAACAGCGACACCAATAGCAGTAATAGCTAGTAATCTCGGCTAGCGCAAGGCTATTTTGTTATTGTGGTTTTGAACAAGCAAACAGGTTTCTTACAATAAGACAATGACTGTCGCAATTGATTACCCGGACAGACAGACGAAGCTGGGTGGATATCCTGTGGGCCGTTGTCCAATTACCAAAGAAGGAAATTTTCAAAAATCGGCAATAGACGATTTTTTTTTTTCTGTTTTGTTTTGTCTCGGGTTCAAAGAAATAAGTTACGGGTCGGAGTGACCTACAGAAAAGGAATGGCCTACATTCTACAGAACAATAATGTAGATAGCAATCGATCGTTTTACGTTTTAAATGATAAAAGATCCGTAGAGGTAAACATACTCACGCTTAGAATGAACCGTCATAGAAATGTAACACCCGCATTGCAAAATGATCTGAACAAATGAATTATCCTGCTTCCAGCTGCAGATTTATTTTCTTATGTCGTTTGTCTGCTCATTTAAACTGCCATTATCAGAGTTTGATGCCACTGACGGCGTAATGTCCGCCTCTGTCACGGATGATAGAAATTTCCCGACTCATTTCATCGGCCGTGGCTCGGGCTGGACCTTGCTGACCATATGTGAATACATGTGTGCGTATATACATAATATCCACCTTTCATCCTATCTATATAACTATCTCAACATATTTCCGGACAGATATAACACATAATAAGGTATCGGTAATTACATTTTGTAAATGTGTTATGTGAAAAATCTATATTAAGCAATAGATACATATTTATACTCATTTCCGGAGCTGCCAGCATTTCAAGCGTCTATCGGATGTCCTTAACTGTACTGTTTACTTATTAATGTTGGATCAGTTTCCATATCAGTTTAGTCAGTCCAAAAGTTGATGTCTTTCATTGATCGCACATTATCTTAAGTTTCTTATTCAAGGTAATTTCAGAAAAAAAAGACACACACACAAACACAAACGAAAATAAAAAAATGCAGGGCTCTAGGTCTATTAGGGACGAATATTGTAAAGTATATTTTGCATTTGTTCCTGAGGTGGAGAGACTTTAGGACAGAGTAGTTGTGACCCTTTACATACTAAATCACTATAACCACAGGTACTCAAAGATTTTGTGCATATAAAAAGATAAATAGATAAACAAACAGACAGACACACAAACAGACAGACAGATGGACAGACAGAGAAACAGACACACGGACACAAATTCTGTGCCAGCCGCTTATCCTTTTCATTTGCTGTCATGAGATAGCAATACCGTGTTATGGGGTAGCCTAGTATAATTAATAATTTATCGTGAAAGAGCCTCACTCTGAACAATAAGCCATTCTGTCATCAATTGAGAGCACATTAACCAGTTAAACATTAGTATGGCATATTGTATTATCATTACTCAATTACCGCCAAGATAACCAGTTTTAGGGTGATTAAAGATCTAGGCTATCATAGACAAAAATGACAATTACTACTGCTGTAAATACCTTAGGCACAAAAAGTAAACACAGCGTCACTGTGGTAGACAAGAACATGAAGGCAGCTTCCATAGCATAGGCCAGTGTAGGCTGGCTGGACAGGATGTTCGAGATGACCACAACACTGACAGACATGATCACCACGTTGTACACATTCAGCCCTGTGGACAAGTAAACATGACTGGATGGATGGATGGATGGATGGATGGGGGATGGATGGATGGATGGATGGGGGATGGATGGATGGATGATGGATGGATGGGTGGATAGATGGATGGGTGGATGGATGGATGGATGGATGAATTGATGGATGGATGGATAGATGGATGAATGGATGGATGAGATGAATGGATCGATGGCATGGATGGATAGATGGATGGATGGATGAACAGATGGATGATCAGATGGGATGGTGGATAGAGGTGCGTAAGGATGAATATAAGGATAATATTTAACCCTATGCGTGCATGGATACAGAGAAAGACAAAGTAAAACGAGAGAATGGCTCCAATGATGAAGTAGAAAGGAAAGAGATGATGACGAGTAAGTGAGAAACTGAGAGATGAAGGAATGGAGGAGAAAGGCAGATGAATTACGCATAGTGATAATGAAAACATGAGAAAAAACTTACTCTAACTCTAACCAAAAAAAAAAAAAAAAAGAAAAAAAGTACGGCGTGTTTTGATTACAATTTATAAAACAATTCATCACTCTGTAATTGAAAATCGTTCGAACTCACATAATGTACATAAAACCCACCTACCTATATACTGAGAATCGTTGAGGGCCGGGATTTTGACGTGCCTCGTCTCCCAGGCCATGTAGACTCCGAAGATCAGGAGAAGGCCCTTGTAAGCATAGAAGGCACCCAGCCACTTCTGCAGGTGGTCTGAATGACAAGAGGCAAGCTGCTCCTGGTAGATGAGGTCCTCGTCCTGGGCTGAGACCTGGAAAATAGAGTGGCAATGTACAATTCAGTCGTGCTTGCTTGGTGATATGCAGATATGGATATTTTCTTTCTTTCTTTCTTCGTTTTTCTTTCCTTTTTCTTTTCTTCTTTCTTTCTTCTTTCTTTCTTTTTTGTATGTCTGTCTTTCCTTTGTTCTTTTCTTTCTCTGTCTTTGTTTGTTTTTTTTTTTGCTCTCTCCTTATGTGTTTTCTTTTACCTTTTTCTCTTTTTTTTTGCTCTCTTTTTGCTTAATCTCGCTTCCTTTCTTTCTTTTGTTGTCTTTTTCTTGTTTTTGTTCTCTCTTTCTTTTTCTTTCTTCCTTTGTCTTTCTTTCCTTTTATCTTTTTTTCTTTATTTCTTTGTTTTTCTTGCTTTCTGTCTACGTTTCTCTCTGCAATTTTTTACCTTTTCTTTTTTTGATCGTCCCTATCTACTTTTCCTTTTTTCTACTCTCGTCGCCTCCTCCTTATCTCTCCATCTTTTCCTCTCCATTCTTCTCTCTCTCTTTTTTTTTTCTCTCTCTCTCTCTCCCTCCTGGTTCATTTCCCTCTCTAGCTCACCAGTTTTCTTTCCCTTTCTCTTCATCCTCCTTATCTGTTCTCTCCCTCACTCTCTCTTCTTTTCTCTTTAGCTCTGCATGAGGGAACACAAGAAAGGAGAGTCTATTTTTGTCACATCAGTTCTATTATTTCAGTTTTTTTTGTTGTTGTTCTTCATATTTAGCAGCTGATTACATTGACCAGTCATGTTGTATTACAATTCATACTCAAATGCATAAGAAGATTTACTGCTAAATGAGTCTCCCTCACATCTGTTTGTCTTCAACAGGAAAGGAAAAAATCATTCAGGCCAAACATGTTAACTCCTGCGCGAATGATTGAAATAATCCCTTCTCCTGACGTCACTGATAAGCCCAAGACAACACTACACCAAACACAATATTCCCACAGCCCTTTTGACACAAATTATAAGCCTTGCCATCCGTCAAAACAGCCTGTGCAATTAAAAAAATAAAACACTGTGCACTTTGTTTTCAATACTTCGATGGGTCTGCAGATTATCTGAACATTATTATTCTAATGTTGACTTTGTTGTTGCTATCACTGTTATTAATTTTGCTTCAATCATTAAAACCTAAAAACAAAAAACGAAACAGCACAAAACAAAAACATAAAAACTGATGAAGAATTCTTTACACTGCACAGGAAAAGAATAACAAAAAATAAACGGAAAAGAAGCCGAGATTGAAATTGAAGAAATTAGATATGTCTCTTAAATGTTGGATGCCAAAATTCCATAGGTTGCTTAAAAAATAACACTTGCAAAGATAAGAAACAACAGTAGAATTTCTTTATTATTGGTCTTTGGGCTCAAGTGAAAATATGAGGCACATGGATTGAAAGAGATAATAATAAGTGTGAATAAAAATTACGATTCAGTTGCAACTCTAAGTTGGATACGTTTTAATTTGACCCAGACAACTTAAATGGAATGTGATCCCGTATCATTAATGTGAAGGACAACAAAAATAGTCTAGGCCCAAACCATTGACAAGGAGATTCTTGCTACTAGAAAATCTCTGGGTATGATTATATTACTGATTTCCCCCAGACGGAGGTTGCAATATCTTGGGCAATCAGACTAAAGCCAGGTGTTTATTCCAAGTATATTTTGTCAAACGCTTTTCAAATGGAAAATGTGGCACGGTGGACCATTTATTTCCAGAAAATGAGTTAGCTGCAACAGAACGCATTTAATATGATCTGACATGAATGAGCAATATAAAACAGTAAAAAGTGCAAGAATTGTTTTTTAGCGATACGACTATGTACAGGCCGAAAAGCTAAGCCTTTTGAAACATGATAGAAGAGTATTAAGGGTGTTGGGGGGGGGGGGGGAGGTCCTGAAATATGGATTTTACTCAAAAAATGCGATTTTGGGTTTATGTTTTCTCTTAAAAGCCCTGCCTTTTCTGCGAATAAAAATAGTATCAAAATGTGGATATGTCCATTCTAATGTGTTTGACCAATGGTCATTCAACTGCAGGACTAACCTATTGTCAACCAGGATTTGGTTCCATCTGGCTATTGCATGCAGTCGTAGATCATCACTATATGATTATATATAGGCAAAAAAGTGCATAAAAACTTGATTATGATCTCTTCTAGCAATATCATGAGCCCTGGTGCCAGGGATGGACACTGGATGACCACTATGAGGCGAAAAAAAACTGCTGATCATGCAGATTATCAGTGTTAGCGTTCTAAAATTAATTTCCACGTCCTATAAATTGTGAAATTTTCTTTTCTTTGTGGTGTTTCAGAGCTCAGTTGTGGACTATATGCCATAGTAGAGGTCAAAACATTCTTGGTTTGGACAACAAAAGATATGGGGGGCACATATAGGCCCTCATTATGGGAGCCCTTATAATGATGGGGGTTAGGGAGCAAAATTCGAGAAAAGATACGCCCAGAAAGCTGAAAAACGGCAACAAGAGACACAGAAGTCACGGAGAGAGGGCTAGTATGTAAAAAAGTGCTGTTTCGAGGATGAAAGCCGAACGTAAAATTCTCCATGTTCATTTTTCGATGAAAAAAAACTTCAAACGCGTTTTTCTCAAAACTCGTTTTTTTGACAGTTTTTTGCTATCTACATTTTTGTTTCGAAACCGACTCTAACCAAATTTAGTATACTTCGTTTCCATAACAAGACTAAAAAACATATATATGCGCGGCCCATTCGGTTGGTAAGTTTTTGAGAAAAATGGGTTTTCAGTATGAAAAGACGGCGAATTTTGATTTTTTGTTATATGGCATATTCAAAAATTTCTAGAAAATTGTCTATGACATAAGGAGGACTGAAAATATGTATCTTTTTAGATATTATCCCAAACAATATATTCACCAAGTTTTATCAATTTCCATTGAAATTTGCGGGAGGAAATAGATTTTAAAATCAGCCAATTTAGAGACTCCAAAATCCAATATGGCGGCATTGCCATGGCAACCATATAAAAATGTCGATTTTTGTTCAGTTATCCTCTAATTTGAATATGCCGAATTTGATGGAAGAGGTTAAAATAGTCTCTCTTTAAGAATGAAAAAAAATCACCTCCAGGACGCCCCCCCCCCCCCTAAATGTAATGAAAACAGCCCAATTCCATTTGCCGCCGCAGAGAATGGCCATTACTCATCCGGAATCGTTTGTTTGAACCGCTATCGGCAAAGAGTTCAACATTGTTTGACTACTGAAAAACGGCTTTGGGAGTTAAATTTTATAAACAAACTTACTAAGAAACAAATAAACAAAAAACAAACAAGCACGAAAAGAACACAGCAAAGTTTAAAACTCCAGCTGCTAATAAGATGAGAAACCACAGTTAAGATACTGAGAAGAACTATGAGCAGGAACGAGACTGAAAGAACAGAAAAGGAAAGGGTTTTGATTGATCACTATTACGACTGTAACAATCAGCCAAAGAATGAACGTCCAGGTACGCTACATCAGTACTGACCTAAAAATTTTCACTAAAAGTTTTTTTCTCAATGTCATAACTTCGCAGATTTTTTTTTTTAAAAGTGTGCGGTAAAAAATCGTTAGTGGATATATATATTGAGCCATATTCTATTTAATGAAAATAATGGCAAAAGCAACAACAATGATGAGGACCATGATGACGATCTCTTTCTCGTAGTAAAGGAATAAGACAAAGAAGAAGAGAATGAAAAAAGAAAGATTAGAAGACGAAGAGGAACGGCAGAGAGGGGCAGATATGTTATCAATTATTCTGAAAAGAGAAATTGTTTTAGTGATGCCTACGTGTGAAAAATGACTGGCCAAGTTCTATCAGAAAGATGGCAGCGATTGTACTGAACCACGACAAGATGGTGTGTTACTATGTTTTGTACAAAGCCTCTTTTGCTAAAGAAAAAAAGCTTTTCATAATGCTCCACGGAATTCTAATAACAGAAATAGATAAACAGTACGCTTTGGTTATCTTTCACTTACAATAAAGGTCGATAAAGGTCACTTATTAAACATTCATTATCCAGGAAGGGAATTAAAGAAACAATTTCCTCAGTGTGAGTATAGAATTCAACATTGATGGTGAATTTCGAGGATCCACCAATGTTTGAACAATGTCGATTGGCGTATTCCACAACTAATCTGTGACAAACTCTTATTCACAGGTTCTCGATATTTTTCATCCATTTTACTTCTGGCCCATTATAAAAAGCATAAAGTAACCTTTGTTTTCTCTTTGCTAACAATTTGTGTTTACATGTGTGCTATCATAAAGCGAGCGAAAAAGAGACAACTTTAACATCCACTTTTTAATACTTTTGGTCAATCTAGAAAAGCATAGTAGTAGTGTAGATCTTTTCGGTAACCAAACGTTATTTTTATATATATTTTTTCAAGGAAGCTCTTTTCCCACTAACTTGGCAGTACTTTTTATTTTGGCTTACAAAAAACGGGTGAGTTGGGGCATGCATGTCATTAACTGGACAACTGTAAGCTGGAAAGAAAAAAAGAAAGAAAGTCGTTTTCAGGAACGGTAATCACTCATGCACTTTCCAAGAAAAGAACACAGCGCAATCCTACCATTTCCTCTAGCAAGTGGAAAATCAAGAGTGGTCAAGAAGACTGACCAGGCGGTAATTTTTATTTTGGGCAAGAGCAGTAATCAATCTGGCTGCAAAGAGTTTATAGTAATATTATTCGGTATCATTTACTTTTGGACAACTCTTGATGAACAAATATTGATATACCAATGACGCATTAAACTATTTAAGCGTAAGCATTTCCACAATATGAGACACGGCATACCGTTCAAGACGCCGTCGTGTGCCCGAAATGTACACGGTTTTGTCGATCAACGGGCAACCTTACGAACGAGCCTGAAGGCATCACAGTCATCACTAATATCGATAAATTGCGTTGCAGCAGCAACAATGACTCTCTAAGTAAACGGCATGTATTCTCTGAGAGTCAGTGTATCTCGGACTGGGAATCCTTGCTCTATTCTTTGTGATTATGACATAACAAAAGTGTTTTTTTTAAAATCCGTTTCAGCAGATCTCCTCGCTGTCTGTAACTCGATCACCACAATCAATGCCATCCACGGTCAATAGCTGCTATTAACAGGACAATGCTTATATCTCTAGAGTACTATTCTCATGGAAGAAAATCTCAACCAAACAGGATTTGTGGCTGACTTTGATAGAATTATTTAAGCCACTCAGGCCAACATATATTTATGAATACTTGTAGGACTGGAAATTTATCTTATCTGACGTAAATACTGAAGACATTGTCAACAAAAATTAAAAAGAAGGAGAGGAGACTTTGTGACTTTTCCAGTACTTGTCCACATTATACTATAATACGTGATGCTTAAAGTTTCTTCCCCGTCACTATTATACTACACATGAGCCAGTGTAAATAACACATTTTGTTGTTCATGCTTTCTGCATTTTTTCCCCTTCATTTTAGCTAGGAGTATAGCTTTTTCCTGCAAAATAATGTTCAAACCAGAGAAGTATGGTGTATAGAAGGATATAAATCGAGAAAGTTGTAAAGCACCATGCTTTTTTACCAACTCGTCCTCTCAATATATTGTCGTCTAAAATCCTGCTTTCCTATCTCTTTAAGATCTTAATATCGCGGTGATAGGGAAAAATAAACACAGCACAGTAATTTACTTTTTACACTTTTTCCTAAAACCTAGTTTAAATTGATATGCCATTGTTGCACATGCATGGTTTTATGGGAAAATTCTGAGACCCCCTCCCCCCCCCCCCCTTCTCCCCACTACTCCACCCCACTCACCACAAATATAAGATAACAACCATGTCAAGGTCACATAGTGTGCATAAATCGTTATTGGGTACTTAACGTTCTGGACCCAATACCCAAAGTCCAATGCCAAAACGTCCTCTCAATATTTGAGAAGAAAAAGATCCATAATGGTGAAATCTAAGTAGTCTTCGCCATGGATTTTCAATCACCGAAGTATCGCCTTAGATATCCAATTACCAGTAGAAATCCTGATCCGAATCAACCTCTACCGTCACCCGTCCAGCTTTTTCTCTCTCTTTCACGGCCACTCTCGTCTCCAGTGGACGATCTTCACAATGACTAAATACTTTTCCATTATAATTAAACTAGATCTATGCCCCATCTATTGAAATAGATGTTTCCACAGTATTAAAAGACAAAGTATTGCAGCATGTTTTTCTCTGAAAACTGCAATTTGCTCACTTTGTGTTTTAGCGACAGATCGTACATTTTTTTTAAAAAATGATGGTCTCTAAACAGCTTTTTGAGGGAAAAGGCATTTTGTCACAGCAGGCAAAGTACCAGCCACTTCTTACTGTGCTCATGGTAGCCGCGGCTGCTGCAGTCAATTCAAAGCAAATAAACCATCAGTTCTGTGGACGCTCCGACGGTGACCGGGATTCAAATGACGCCAGCGAGAAGGCCAAAGTGAGTAAATAGTGGAACAGACTGCTCACATGTAAGGAGAACATCGCCCAAAACTGCGTGTTCCATTTCAGTCTGCTCCTGCCTTTTTCGTGTTTGGATAAGGTCGACAAATAGATCTGATTCTAGTGTTTCAAAGTTTAAAAAAAAAATCCATTCTTGGAAAAAAAAATTCAAGAAAAAAAAAATGGCCAAAAAAATCCTTAAGGAAAAGAAGTACATAAGAAGAGCTGGTTAAAAATGATAAATGAAAGGATCCAATTAAGAAATTTATGCTCTGAGCACTACTGCTAGAGAGTTTATAAACAACCCTCCCACTCTTTGATAAACCAGTAAAAGGAAAATATAACAACCAAATATCCATCTAGATCAATGAAAAAAAGCACACAAATGGAACCAAAGCATGTCCCTGTCCCTGTTCTTAAAAAAAAGAATTATAAAATAAAGTATAAGGGTTGGATAAACAAGAGGTCAAGTTAACACGATAGTGTTTTTTTCTTTGTTTGTTTTCCCGTCATACATAGATGCAAATATTATCATTGTAATATTGCATTAAAATTTGTGGTTTTTTAGACTGGATGTGAAAAGTGGCCTGGTTTAATAGGAAAGAAAGTTAATTCAAAGGCGAAACCAGAGTCATGAGTGTTTAAAGGTTATAAATGGAATGCCACTTTTAAAATAGAATAAAAATTATTTCAACTGTCATTCAAATGTCCTATCAGTTTTCGGACACATTTTCCAAGGTTGTCACTTGTTGCGAAGGACTACATATCGCAGATTTGCGTCGGCTTCCAGAGATGTGTCTACCCTTCATCCAGGCTGGGTGGGTCTGATGCACTGAGAACCTCCCTCTTAGTCTCCTCAATGGGGCATCCTGGTCATGTGCTCCATCTTCCCGGATTTAGGGGACGATGGGTGATGCCGGTCTGGAAATATGCTGGGAAGATCCTCATTAGAGATAGCAGGAGCCAACTCGGAGTTAGTCTCGATTTATGTACGGGCTGCTAAATAACGAGCTGTCACGGGACGCCCAGGAAGATGAGAGCGAGGTCAAAGGGCATGGGTCGGTGTCAACGAGGTCATATTTTTCAATAGGCTTTGGCTGAGTATCGGGAGGAAATCCGAACGAGTTTTACCCTAGCTCGTCGTTTGTTGAAGATGTTCAAATATCGTCGCCTTCTTCTGTCTGCTGGAATCAGGTTTTCTACCACTTTAATAATATGGAATTTGCACATAGGCGTGGCTGTCTACACTGCGAAATCCACGTGTTCTTCCTGGTGACACCATCACCATCATAAAAAACATTTAATAATGTAATCAAATGTCATTTATCATCATAATTCGGCACATCATTAACAGAAATGTTTGAAATGATTTAGTTGGAATATGAAAGGAATGGCAAATTCAATGTCCAAATTCTGCTCTACTTCGCCTATCAGATACTTCATCGGTAGTTGTCTCAACTGCTAAAAGAGAGAAGAAATGGAGGGAGAAGGTGGAAGAGAGGAGAAAAAGGAAGTTAAATTTTAAGATCTGTTTCATTACAAGAAATGATGTCATTCTTATGGATCTGTGAGAATGGCAAACGCTGAGGGAATCAATGTGGTGAAGCTAGGATAGCCTTAAATTGCTAAAATTTTGTTGAAACAGCCACTGCGAGACTTGGAATAATCAGTGAATTGTCTATAATCAACACTGGAATTGGCAAAACGCATTATGATATACTCAGAAGTGGCTATGCACCGTTCCAGATGGAAAGATGGTTTTAATAGATTTAATTATTTTGTTTTTACTAAACAAAGGTTCTGATCGAGAGGTTGAACTAGCAGATCAAATTTCTCGAAACACTGTCAGTAAAGATCAAGAGAAGATAAAGACAAAGCCATATACAGAAAGAAACGAGGCAAAGAAATTTATAAGAGAAAGCAAGAGGTTCAAACTGGGATAATTACTTCTAAACAAATGACTCCGGTTAAAGAAGAAAGGGGGGGATTTTGACAAGATAAAACCCATGATTTCTATGGAAGTAAACGCTTTATGTTATATTCGTAGGATAGAACGACCAAAACAGATACCGTCCAGAGCTTTTTTGTCTTTCTTTGTAAAGAGAAATAGAAAATGTATGAAGCTGATCACTTCCTCCCAACCCCTCGCCGTCTCTCGCTCTCTCTCTCTCTCTCTCTCTCTCTCTCTCTCTCTCTCTCTCTCTCACACACACATACACACAATCCCCATCCCTCGCCCAAAAAGAGAGAGGTAAAGAGAGGAAGATTACAATAATTTATTGTTCTTCATACAAAACTAAACAAAACTACTCCAACTGCAAGCAACATGTAATAGAGTTCATCAATATTTCGGGAAATTTAATCAACCATATCCTTGGCCTTGCCTCGGTCGTAAGTTCGGCACACTTCTTGATTTGATCCTGTTACGGTGGGTTGGAAATTTATTACTAAAACTCTTCGTTGTGAGCCTATTGAATCCAGATGCTCTCTTAGGAGTAGTAAATAGTGTTAATGATTTAATGACGTAGGAAAACGATTGAGATACTTCCCCGATGGGGTTTTCCGGAAATCGTGTGCTCTACTATTGCTATCGAATAAACAAATAACGTGTAGGAGTTGGTCCGTTCTGTATAGAGTTATCTATGGAAGACAACAAGTCAGAGAAATTGCAAGCACTAAATTAGCATTCCATGAAATCGTTGTTCTGTGTATCCGGCCCCTGTCATGGATGAAAGGCTGCGCTTGAGTGTTTGGTAATATTATTTTAGCATGTTCCTGGCTGCCTTTATAGTGCCCACGCTGGATAGAAGAAGTCACTAGTTGCATCAATGGGTTGCAAAGAATTAAATTGGATGCTGAATGAGACTAAATTATGTATTATAGAATCGAACTATATTGGGTTCCTAGTATTTTGCTGCATTGCATTACACTGGGAGATCCCTGTGCCCAGTCCTATAACTTCGCTTTGCCAGAATAAAGCGGTTTGAACATGCAGTGCAAAGAGGGAAGAAATCACTTTTGCGCCCTTTACTTGGAACATACACCATGAAAAACTCCAAAAAAAAAAAAAATATATATATATAATGTAGAAACACTGTTTTCTTCTTATTGTTATAATTTAATCAAATTTTTTGGCAATCAGTCTTTCAAACGACAAGAAATTAATGGCGTTCCTCCTCTTTACACTGTTTGCTCAACACCACTTTTGTCTGGCAAAGGGAAGTAATAGGGCTGGTCAAAATGATCTCCCTTTACACGCGTCCCTCTTTTGGGAGGGGCAGATAATCCGCGAAACGATTTTCCATTGGCATCAGGCCAGCAAAATGGCGGACGCGGTCACCAGAGCAATCATCTTTCCAGGTTTGAAAAACTATTGTTTACTGTCGCAGATTGGACACAACTTGTATTTTTTACCCACTGAAAATCCACGTCTCAGTTAACTAGTAATATGCCTGGGTTGGCTTTCAATGATTTACAAAGGCTGCAGATTTTAACCCAAAAGAGATTGATAAAAAGTGAAACTTTGCTTAACTCTTGGTAAGGAATGGGTTAAAGATGCGAGCGCCTACAGTAAAATAAACAAAGTCAGTGGCCTGGCCTGGTAAGTAGGTCATGTACTAAGAATAAATCTGCATGAGACCGACTCACGTCCTGTGCGATTTCCTCAAGCTTTGCTGCCATAGAACCAACTCATCCACGTAAGTGTATGCAGTGAATGGTGCCCTACAACACCGGTCACTCTTAATTTCTGAATACTGCGGTACTGCCACTGTTGTTATTATTGCTGCTGCTGCTGCTGCTGCTGTTGTTGTTGTTGTTGTTGTTGTTGTTGTTGTTGTTGTTGTTGTTGTTGTTGTT
>JBCEWB010517567.1:0-18996 GCA_039654565.1 Peronia peronii | reverse complement strand
TCTATCTATCTATCTATCTATCTATCTATCTATCTATCTATCTATCTATCTATCTGTCTGTCTATCTATCTATCTATTTATCTATCTAATATATCGATCTATTTGTCTGTCCATCTATATATTTCAGATTAGGTTCACAGATGCTCATTGTTCGCGATGTATCCTGTACACCGATATTCAAGTGGATTCGACCTCGCAGGCCAATCCTGTGTTCTTGTACAGATTCGGGGAGCAAGAAGTGTGCGAGTACAGTATCGCTGTGACGTCAGTCTTTTGTCTCATCTACCCTCTGATAGCCGGGGTAGCCTACTATTTCATGTATCGGCGAGACCGTACAGAGACCAGAGAGGAGAACAGGTAAGTTCAGTGATGATTGATTGATGGATATAAAATGTGGCGGTATCCGTTTATTTAACTGTGTATTTGTAGGTTGTTGTTTCTTCTTCAATTTCAATATGAGCTATAGTTCCTGTGAAGCAAATCTCAGCTTTTGTATGCACAAGTCAAGTTATATAATTATACATTTATTCAAGAAAAAAAGAAAGATTATTATTCAGCGGGCGAAGGGAGGGGGTAGAAAGGATCAAATTCATCCGTACATGTATATGGATGGGTGGATGGAGGGATGGATAGATGGCTACAGTTACGATCTTGATAAACCTTTCAACCTCCTGAGTCTTGTTTGTCTCGGGCAATGTTTGGATGGATGGATGATGGATAGATAGATGGATGGATGGATGGATGGATGGATGGATGGATGGATGGATGGATGGATGGATGGATGGATGGATGATTGGATGGACGGATAAATGGACGGATGGATGGTTGGATGGATGGATGAATGAATGGATGGATGGACGGACGGAAGGACGAATGGATGAATAGATGAATGGATGAATGGATGGATGGATGGATGAAAGGATGGGTAAAAATGATAATTACATGCATAGTTTACACTTAGTGATATGAATACTTCTTGACAAAAGAATGTATCATTCATTACTTTAATAAATGCATTTTCAATAGTAACAAACCTTTACAAATAACTTCTTCCTATTCGAGGTTTAATTTATTTGTGTCTATTTTGTTCTTCATAACCGTCCTTTTAGGTTGATAGAGCTCAGTCTCGTTATACTTATACACACTGGTGTATGTCATTAGCCCATAACTGTAGTACCAGTTCATGTGCTTGATGTATATAAAATTTTTAAGTTGGCTTGATACTTGTGCTGTACATTATTTAAACCGTGGGAGGGGGGGGGGGTGGTTTTAACCATTACCATCGAATTCGACATGGTCAAATTAGAAGAACACAATAGAAAAAAGTTGAAATCACTCACGGTTGCCATGGCAATGGCCGCCATCTTGGATTTTGTTACCCGATATTGCGTAACTTTACTACAAATAGGCTTCTATATTTTTCAACCTTGCTTAAAATTTTACGTACCTACTTAGCTCAGTATCTAAAAATGGTCAGAATAGAAGTTTGATAACTAGCTTTGTTTTTGGTTTTTTCCACAATTTTTAAAATCGGTGTATAGAAAAGTCAAAGATTTTCCAAAAGTTTGACCCTAAAATCTCAAATTTCTCAGAAATTTAAAATGTTATAAAAAAAAAATCCCCTCTGACCATTTTGTTTTTGTATTTGTTTGTTTGTTTGTTCTGTATTCATGCCAAATTTCATCTCAATTACTTCAAAAATAATAATACAATGTAATAAAAAAAGTACATGTGTAGATCGCAATTTTATGCTAAAAAAAAAACCATTTTGAGAAAAACGCATTTAAGGTTTTCTTCATGAGAAAAACAGTCGTAATGAGCTTTTTATCAGACGCCATGTCCTCGTCGGTCAAAACTAAGAGGGTCTTGACCCTTGCTGTGACAGATAGCTCACTGCTGTATTCTGAAATAGCAGAAACAGGGCATATATATTCTAGCTTCATTAGTGTGTGAGAAGTCTGTTTTGGAGACCCAGGCGAAAGCTTTCGCTGAAACTCGGTGTGATCAGCTCCTCAAATAGTCAGTCAGTGTCTACTTCTGACATTGGTGCTCCCGATGTTAGTGAAGGAGATCATAATCCGGTCTTTTATACACCATTTACCCGTAGCCAGCAAAATATTGATAATATATCACTGCATATAGAACCCCGACTGAGCCAGAACCTGAATAGTAGAGGGGCTGGTCAACCAGTGAATGACCATCCTTCTAACACCTTAGAATGGATATACCAACTTTTTTTTATACCATGCTTATACACATGTATTCAGAAAAGGCCGAGGTTTTGAAAGAGAACGAAAACCCACAATCGAATGTTTTGGGAAAAAACTTTCTTTCAGCCCTCCCCCCCCCCCCCCCCCTTTCCTCCTCCTTTAATTGAATGTATGAAACATAACTTTTTTTTTTTTTTTTGTAATATGCCGGACTGATTATTACAGGCCTGCCTCTTTTTGTATTTGTGCCAGTAGGGCTTCATTGCTTTTTCGCCAAACATGCACTTTTATATTTTCGGTTCCTAGATTGCACAAGTTTAAGGTTTGCATGTGATAATCACCGCTTTCTCCCCTAGGCTGTTAAATACATGTACTGTCGTAGAAAAAAACAACAACGCAGTTTGTGGAAATCTTTTGTCTCTAGTCCAACCCTTGCTGTCATTAGCCTTACGGTACTTGTTTTCTTTGTTAAGTATTCATATATAGATCTATGTGAGCGGATTCGTTGAGAGCACCATAGCCAAGATGCCAGATGTCTGCTTCTTATGGCACTTGACAGTATGAAAGTGTTGCGAGTCTGATCCTACTGTGAGAAAGATTAGAACTTGTCTGTTTAAGTCTCATTTCATTTGACATATAATCATTGCTCACACATGGCTTGGTTTTTAAGATGTGAGCAAGTCTGAGGGCTCATCATTGGGGGTCGCCGTTGCTATGTGGTTTGGCATTAATTCATTGTGAAAACAACTCACGTCGTTGAGGTTGTGGCCGGGATCGACTCTCGGGTCCTTCCACTGGGGATGGGAGAACATGAAGATTGAAAACCTGCATTTTTTCAGTGACTCAAAGGTCCGACGTCTAGCCTTCTCGGATAAGGACGAATATAACCTACTAGTACCCGGACATAGAAAACGCCGACAGAAAGATTTCAGGTTCTCAAAATAGGTTCAAAATGATGTAAAAAAACAAAACAAAACAAAAAAAAAACAAAAGTGGAATTTTTCAGATAAAAACTTTAATAACAGAATTATAGACTATGACATTATATGTCCTACTGGTCATTTGGATATTAGTAGTATTACATGACAACGCTGTCGTACGTGGCACAATACAAACGCCATGGTGTTCTTTTGGTGTGATACAGTTCATAACAGTTAGGGTCCTTGTTCAAATGGATATACTTTGCACTTAATACAAAACAGTAAGCTATTCTAGTGACATCTGGGATGCTTGCACCACTGTTTCTCGCCATAGAGTGGAAGATGATCAACGAACAAGTAGCCTGTCCATAGTGCCACCGTCGGCTTTAATTTTGGTTTTGTAGAGAGCACTGAGGGAGTCAAGAAGATCAACTCGTCCCATGTGCTAATTCTAACAACAGAAAATCCCATCTAGTCACATTTTCAACTGGTCCTGTTAAAAAAAAATGAGGAAATTACTTCCACTTTTTGGTTGTCGAACCATCTGATGACAGTGATTTTGGAGTCAGGTGTCCACCAGACGGTCATGGCTTCTCTTTCCTGCTTATAGCTTAGCTAGTTCCTTCTCACGCATTAGTTTGCAGCCTTTCAGGCGATTATCCCAGACAGTGCCCACATACCACACTCCTCGATCCTTCAGCTGCTTCACCAGATTTACGCTTGACACATTTAGGAAATCATTTTCATTTGGCTTGACAACATTTAGAATGTCTTCTGCATCAGAGTCGGACTCCGATAACAAATATGTTAATGTAGTTTACATCTGCAAGATAGAAAGCATAGCAGGCATGAAATCAGAGAGGGAATACCATAATAGTTTTGGCCAGACAAATTGACCTTTTAAAATTGCAGATCATAAGCAAGAACAGCTGTGGAGGGTAAAAAAAATTAATAAATATTACATATACTAACATAAAAATGTGTTGCTAAAGGTCGTGTTGCATTTAAGAATACATGTACTTGATAAACTGCAACTTTTGTTACTATTTCCAAAATAACAGTGTAATCAAAATCGTTCCTCAAATGCCCAGTATGACAGATCTGTCAAGTGGAAACCCGATAGTTTTCCTGGTATGACAGATCTGGCATATAACACATGACACCCCCGTAATAGCATAATATTACTGTTAAATATTGATAATGACTATGCCAATACTTCAGTGAAGTTAGTTCCTCGGAGGTCCCGTATGTACGTTATGCACGTTAAAGAACCTTTGGCAGTTCAAAAACGATGAAGAATAGGCGGAGTTCGCTGTCCGGGCAAAATTTCCAAATCCCAAATTTCTACCCACAAAAATTTTCACCAAAAAAAAAAAAAACAACAAACAAACAAAAAAACAGACAGCCTCTTAAAGTCGAGATAATCCTACTTTCTAAAGAAAAACAAACAACAACAGGGCTCAACATTCGTCAAGAGCTACCTGCATGCACAGAACAGTATCGGTACACAAATCGGCGTGTGAGTGACAATCCCTCGGGCAGGTAATCGGCCCCAAAATTCGTCATTGTTGACAGCGTAGTCATAGTGTAGGAGGACTAAACAAAAAAGTCGAGTGCCTCTCGTCACGTGACACGCTGAGAGATACAGAACTCGACCATTCACTGCCATATCGTTTGTTTGTCCCTTTTCCTGGGCTTGATCCCCATCCCCATTCACATGTTGAATGAGGTGGCTTTCTTGCTCATCACTATGCCCATTCTCAGCCTATGCAAGAGTTTGTCCATAGACGCTAGACACGTACCGACAATAATATGTCATCAGCTGTATAATGCCCCAATGCCGAAATAACCTCTCCAGGAAGTTGAAAGACGTATATAGAACGTAACCGGTCGTACTTCCACGTGCATTGTACTTCTTTGTCACCAGTAATTTTCTTCCATCTTTTACTTGTGTCTGATTGTCATGTTTGTCTTCATGATGCACGGTTTAGCCTAGTGTTTTTTTTTAACCCTGATATCGACTAGCATACAAGACATTGAGTTGTTTTTTTTTAACAGTATCTGGTATCATGCAGTTAACTTATAGATCTGCATGAACTTCATCGTCAGATTACAGTTTTTTGGTCTTCTACAATCCCCAGGCTGGATCTGGCTCATGTTTTCTTCCTGATCCATATCGTAGTGGAAGTATGTGTGTTCATTCTGGTCCTAGTCTCAGCGAGTATGATATCTGCAGGCTTCAAGCACTTATGTGACTCGCTGTCCGCTGCAGAGGAACTCGACCCACCGGCCCTGGACAAGTAAGACTAGACCAAATTATTACAAGAGCAAAGAAACATAGCTATTCTAGTATCCAGCAAATACATGACGGCTAGTGGAGCATTTCATAATAAACAAAACATATTATAGTAATACAGGTATACAATGTAATGAGACATTTCTTCAGGCAGCTAAATTATTCCCTTTGCCAAGTACATTACTGGTACATATAATATAAATATTGTAAAGACAGAAAGAAAGAAGAAAAAAAAAAACGCCTTTGTTCCTGAAACATATGGAACAAAAAAAAAAAAAAATGAAAATGTTATCAGGGTGAGAAAAAAAAGAACGTTTTGTTATGAAGTGAATGTTTCACAATTTTCTAGTGTTACTCATATTTAAAAAAAAAAAAAAAAGAAAGAAAAAGTGATTTTTTTCTCATTGTTTACATTCTACAATGCTTGTATTTATTTATATCTCTTGTACTTGGTAAAGAGAAGTACATGTAGTTTGGCTGAGGGTCAAAGTGGCTCATTATGGCTGGTTTGCTTATCATATTTCACTGCTTACATAACTGAGTATAATTCATGTATTTTTCTCGGATAAATAGCTTGGAAGATTTTCAAAGTTATCAAAATGACATTAGACTTCAAAAGGGTAGAATACTCATGCCCATGTATAGAAAAAAATTCGGCTCAATAGTAATGAGGAACAGATCTGCTTAACTTAAACATGATTAACACAGTCTTTGGAAAAGGCTTAGCAATTTTCTCATGAATTGTACAGGCACTTTGAACCTTGAACTCCCATTGTTTTCACTGAAAGGCATTTTTAACTTTGCATTTGTCAAGTTTTGTTTTTGATTGAAAGACGAAGTATGGATGTATGTTTAAAAAGTGCTCATGTGACCAAAATTAATGTCAAAATTAACACTACTGGCCCCCACTAATACCTTTATCATAGGAACATAGTATGTATATGATTATTCTCTTTTTGTTTCTGCCAGTTGTATGGATGCCCAGGAAAAGGTGGATTGGCAACGCTATGATGGCAGCAATTTCTATGTCGCTCTTTCAGTTGCAACAGTAAGCTATGTGAACTATTTATCCATGTATTCTCATTCTTTTGTTGAATAGTCACAGCAAACATGAAAAATGCTTTTTTTTTCAGAAAAAAAAAAAAAGAAGGCGAAAGATGCCACCAGAAATGCAGAAAATTGCCACAAAACATGCGGATGACAGCCAAAATAATGTGGTAAAAATGCAACTCAAACAAACAAAAAAATTAAAATAAAAGAGATATTCTTTAAAATAATTTAGGTTGACATTTTTTAAAATGTTTAATTCATAGGCTATTAGTTACATAACTATCTCAAGGAACATGGGCGTATGGACTTAATTAAAGTTCCATACTATATTAACATTTTACGTGTACATTTAAATCTGTGTTTAGGAAAATCTACCAGTGATGATTCTCATTTAGTAACAATAGCTGAGGCTCTGTCTTTTCAAGCTCACCTTATGTAGAATAGAAAAGATAGGTATGTATATACATACATATATACATACCTATCTTTTCTATGCTACATGATGCACCAGGCAGCCCGCAACCTTCAGTGCTTAACGCCAATATCAGGACAAGTAAATTTGTATTTGTGGTGTTACTGAGAATTCCGCCCTGGACCTACACTGAGAAAGCCATACAGCCGGGTAATCGAGGTGGGCAATGCACACTGCATACTGCAATTGAAAAGATGAAGAAAAAAAAAAGAGGCGCAGTGTGTGGATGAGGCATTCAAACTACCATTATGTTGTGAGCAGATCTAGGGCCAGAAGAGAACTAACAACAAAATCTATCACTAACCATTATGTCACCATAGGCCTTCATGCAGTAAGCCTATAGACACCGGCATTATCAACAGCAACAGGTAGGACTACTGCTCATGGCAATGCCCTGGATTACAGCGACTGTAACAACTAGTCTAGTCTATGACAACATTTCTTATTTCTCTAGGCCTTTACAGAATGAATGCAATAAACACTTTGCCTTAGTCACCTTTTGATGGACATACTATTACAAATGTAATTATATAAAAATTTCTTGCCAGGTCGACCCCAATTTTCCATTTAAAAAAAAAATGCCGAAAAATGCAACAATAGCGAGAAGTATGGCAATCATGCAGCAAGTAGGAAAAAATGTGGCCACATTTTTCAAGGACCACAGCACAATAAGGATTGATCTATTGAATATAATCTGAGGTAAAATTAGTGAAAGTAACTTCAACTGATTCCATCCTTAGTGCGACAGTTGCCCTATTGGTATGATAAGGTAACTCTTTTGTTTTCTGTAATGCTGTACTCTTGACTACATGTTGTAATTTAATTAGAAGCATGGGAAATCCTGGAGACCAAATACATGTATTACATGTACAATGTATTTGCTGACTTGATGCTAACTAAACCAGATATTGATGTTGTTTTGATTTATTATTTTTTCTTAGGCTGGTGCCTGGTTCCTGTTCATATCCTGGTTGCTACAAGTCCTTTTGGGGCTGTGGAAGTTGTGGAGGCTGAACATGTTGCCTGTACTGCCAGCCAATCTCCTATGTTGCAAAAGAGGCGAATAGAAACAATGTCAGATTTGTAGTTCAACAGGTTTGGAGTCCAGTGTTCACACAGATCATGAAATGAACCGTACATCTTGAATAAACTGGACAGCCTGATAAAACTACACATGTATAATGGTAAAAGGATACAATTCTGTCCTGGATTGTCACCATCCCTTTTTTTTAATTCTATTTTAAATCTATGCTTTTATGCTGTGACTAAGGAATCACTTTGGAAACAATGACACCAAGAAAAAGAACGTGAAAATGTTGGGTTTTTTTTTCTTTCTTTGTTCTTTTTAGTTACTTATAGCACATGTACATGTACATGTACAGTGTAATTTGTACTGACTTGAGATTGCATCTGAAGATGCAGTCCAGTATTTTGTAGTGGGCAAGCAGGAAGTTCACAGGATATTCCGTCATGTGTATAATAACAATAATTGTGTGAAGTGGGATTTCACATCGTATCTGGACAATTCACTATGCACATAAGAGGATCTAAGTCAAATTTTCACCAGTACAGGCACATTTATATGCATATACCTTGACAATGACATACATTAAATTACTTATATATATACATGTACATAAAACATTAAATGTCATAGCCCGTATTCTATTTATAAATGTTTGAGAAGGGGGAAAAAAAACTTTGTTTTTTTTTAAAAAATTACCACTGATCGGTTTTCATATATCACCAGGCACATCCCATATCTCTCCAAATTACCAATTGATGTTTGGAAAAAAACCAAAAAAAACCCAGAGAAACGGTTACGGTTTTGTTAAGCTTTTCAACCTCCTGTCGTGGTGGTTATCTCAGTTGTACAAAAGTGCCCAAAAATGTAAGTTTGTGAGCTCAATAAACAGAGAAAAGCTACTTTATTTAAAGTACATGTGGAATTCTCCAATGCTTTTTTTGCTCATTATTGGGAATTTGAGGTTAACTGGAAAAAAAGTACATTGTACTGAAGAATTCCAGATGCACTTTAAAATAAATGAAACAGTTTTTGCCTGGTTTCTAAAAACATCAAAAAGTGACTTGGGTAAATGTGGAAAGAGCATTACATGTACATGTATATGGTGCATGTATATTATGTTGCCTCCCTTGCCAAAACAACTGAACTCAATACTTCAAGGACATTCCATCAAACATTCCCTCCCTTGATGTAGTTTTAAGAGGTATTTTGTTTAATTTTCGCATAGGATCCATTCTAAAGTTTTGTTTATGTACTGTTTATTTATCAGTAATAGCTTCATAAAATGATAATTGAGTTAAAAAAGTGCAATTCATGTATTGTCCATTTTGCGGAATAGGCCTACACTTGGGCTCTTCATTGGTTTCAGCAACCTATTGATTTGTGTTGATTTGCTTAGAAGAATTTGACAGCCAGTTGACCAAGTCATCTGTTGTCTTTGTGCTGAGGAAATACATTTAATTACTTGAGAAGTGTTCTCTGGTAAAAGATTGTTATTCTATAAAACTAATCTGCACTCCAGTGTGGTTAAAGTCAACCCCTCAGAAGAATGAAATGTTGTTGACCTCAAACATGGTGGACAATAACCAATATAAAGATATAAAAAGAAACAATAATAGGACTACCAGGATTGGTTGACTGCAAGCAAGAATTTATTAAGCCAATTGATTTTTAAATAGGCTGCATTCTTTCTGATTGTAAGCCAGTTAAGTACATGTATGTCCATGTTGCTACTGTTAGGGATGTCAAACTGTTTTCACCAAAAAGTTTGACTTTTCATATTTTTTTTCTGACCTCATAGACCAGTAGTACACATAGGTATTCAACCATGCACTTATTACTACACGAAGATGACCACTTTCTGGTGAAACCATCAAGTTTATTTCAAGACTACAGTGCCAGCTACATTATGAAAAAGGCAATAAAAGCATGCTATCTACGCTTTTCCTTAGTTCACATATACTGTATAGTACATGTATATGGTGCTGGCTTGATTTTTGGGCATGAACCATTTTGAATTTTTTTTTTTTTTTTTTCAGATTCTGTCCAAAGTTCTATATTTTAAAAATGTTATTAATAGTTGATGGCAGCTTTTGATATTGACTAAACAATGTAAATGTTTAGACAGTCATGTACATGTATTACTTGTTTCCTCCTTTTTCATTTGAAAATCTTGGAAATGTTTAGATCTAGTTTTCCAAAATCTCAGACATTCTTCTACATTGTATGAATGAATCATTTTCTTTAAGAAGGCAATTCAGAAACATGATACACATTTTCAAGTCAGCATGTATTGTTTAAAAATTTTTCATGGGCTAAGGGTTTCACAAATTGGGTATGATTTACAATTATCATGAGGTCTGAGTTATCAGTCACTTCAACTAGAAAATTTCATCTTTAACTTTATTCCCATGGCTTCTGGTTCGTTAGTGGTATGTAGGCCTACATGAAATTCTACTCTTGGCATTACTGTGAATGATCCCATGCAAACTGTATCTACACCGCAAATGTAAAACAGTTGTGTCACTGCAATGGAAAATGTGCACTGTAGCTGAAAAGATGCATAAAATGAGAGGTGGTGTGCAGGTAGAACACCATCAACACGGACTGTTGTTATGTCACAAGTAGAGTGGGATCTGTAAGTGAACAACAAAAATTAGTGGGCCTACACAGAATGGATTAAAAAACACCTTGTCTGATCAGTTTTCGATAGGCACAATATATCTTGTCAGATTAAAAAGTCAGCCCATTTTTCATTGAAAAAAGAAAGAAAGAAAATGAAAAATGCCCAAAGATGCGACAACAGAGAAAAGTATGGTAATTAGTAATTGTACAGTAAGTAGGAAAAAGGGTGGCTGCATGATGCAGCATATGGTGGCAATTTTCAAGGATCACAGCCTTGCTTTTTTGTTCTTATACATATATTGCTCAATTTTTCCTCGGTCTGGGCATAGCTACATGTTCATCCATATGGTAGAGTAAATCAGGAAAGTTCAAAAAGGTTACCACTGCAGAAACAGAACTGAAGGTTTTTAGCATTTCTGTTAATTAAAATAGTTTGAAATGAACACATGGCACAGAAATGAGGCTTTTTAAAAAAAAAATACAAATATAATAATTATGATCCCATGAGAAAACGGATTTGCCCATTTTTGGTCCATGCATAGCAAAGGGCAGCAGCAATATCTGTATTTGATGCAGCTAATGTGTATGGCATGTATTCTTTCAGGTCTTTTTCTTTTGGCCTTGTCCTTTCACACCATCTTTTTTTACTTTTTCCCTCAGAATCATTCACTCAATCCCATGACAATTCTAAAAACATACATTTTTTATCTTTCTTTCACGCCATCTGTCATTTTCTTTTTCTCTCAGCATCACTAATCTCAACTGCTCTCCAATGATTATTCTAAAACACGCGTACATGAATATGTATTAGTACTGATTATGATTGCAGCTATGTACATTTATATGTCCAGTTCACATTGTTCTGTGTTTTGCCAATCTAAAATACCTGCACTGTATTTGAAAAATTCTAAATAGATTAAGCACATATAACCAGATATAAATTTTGTGATATATCTGCAGGTAATCTGAATCATATGACACAAGTACATCAGATACATTAATAAACTATTCACACTACTGCAGTGCTGCATTTGTAAGTCAACATGTGTTTTGCTGTATTTACCTATATGTTCATATATGTCTTGCAGCCAGTCAAAATGAGACGTAAGTCGCTGGACTAGAACAGAGAAATCGGGTCTTGAATGTGGTGAGGGAGGGTCAGAAATCAATTTTTTTTTATTACAGAAATCGAAAGTGCATTCATTTCTGAGCAAGACAGTATCAGTCTTAATCTCGATTTATAAATATCCCTTCATTAAAATCGGATTTTTGTGAGGTAGGTATGTAGATTTATGTGGTCGACCGTTCATTTAAACTCGAATTTCAGTCATTGCTAGAGGTCCCTCCTTGTCTCTTTAAACTGCAATATCTCTGGCAAGAATAAAGCTAGCTCAAAACTTTTTTCACCACCTGAAAGAGTATGAAATAAGCGTTCACATGATACCAAAAACCTGATATGGTGAAAAATCGACATACGCCTCATTTTGACTGGTTGCGAGACATATATACATATACATATGTGTTATATTCTACACGTATACGGGTATGGAAACCTATATACTTGTCTATGGGGAAGCAATCATGCCATGAACTAATGCAGTGACCTGTACTGATGTAGAAAATCATCGAGAAAAAAATACATAGTTTTGTAAGGAGTATTCGATTGTTTGGTGTAGAGCATGCATCGCGTTGATAGCTCTAGGTTTCATTGTTAGTGTTCATTAGTTTAATATGATGATTATTATTATGTTAATATCATTATTTCTACACGGAAACATATCAGGCAAAATTGCTTTGTACCCACAAAATGGCGGCGTGACGTCACATCAGTCGACTTATTACTCCATTTGTCTCGCAGCCAGTCAAAACAAGACGTATGCGATTTTTCACCATATGGGGTTTTTGGTATCATGTGAAAGCTTATTTCATACCCTTTCAGTTGGTGAAAAAAGTTCTGAGCTAGCTTTATTCTAGCCAGAGATATTGCAGTTTAAAGAGACAAGGAGGGACCCCCCTCTCCCCTCCCCGTCAATGACCGAAATTCCGAGAAAATCGAATTTAAATGAACGGTCGAAAGCATAAATCTACATACCTACCTCATAAAACCCGATTTTAATGAAGAAATATTTATAAATCGAGGGTAAGACTGATATTATCTTCTTCAGGAATGAATGCACTTTCGATTTCTAGAATTTAAAAAAAATCGATGTCTGACCCCCCTCATCACATTCAAAGCCCGATTTCTCGGTTCTAGCCCAGCGACTTGTCTCATTTCGACTGGCCGAGAGACAAATGAAAATCTCTCAAAGAGTTATATTAATTTGCCTGTATAATGGGCGGACGTTGGTTATGCAACGAGGCACAATTTGATTCTAAAAAAAGCATGTCCAGAAAATGGTCTAAACTGCATTTAATGTTTATTAATAATCATAAATTTCAAATTATGATGCAATTTTTGTGCTTATAATGAGCGTTTGCTTTTTTCCCTTTGTTAATTACGAAAAACAACAACAACAACAACGACAAAACAAGAACAACAACAAAAAAAAAAAAAAAAAAAAAAAAAAACACCAACATTGTAAGCTTCTGATGTACAGACTGCACTTTTGTCTTAATGTAACAACTTCTAAACATCGTCACAAGAGCGCACAATAAATCGATTACTAATCAACTGGAAAAAATTCCTCAATGGAGACATCCGACTACCTGTTTTCACAATATGAGCTACGATGATCTGAAGTCGAAGCTGGCTCTGGTCTCTACATAATAATAATAATAATAATAATAATAATAAAATCCGTTTTGGATGAACGAACTGCAAGGATTTTTTAAAAAGAGTTTCTGAGTCTGGATACAACATGATCGTTCATCGACTCAAATTGTACTCTGATATGGAAGTCTTAAAGGTAGCCTCTGTACAGTGTACATGGCACGTCTGAGCCAATTTGCAGAACGCCCTGAGCTATGGCGTCTGTGATGAAAACGAGTAGAAACTGAACTTCTTTAAAAATTCCTCGTGGTCACGTGATAGTGATTTACTGTGCAACGGTATAAATATCCTGAGTTGTCACGTGACAGGAACACTGCTGCACTGTTTACAATGCGGAACACATTCTGTTGTTCACAAGTTATTCATCATTGGTTGTTATTATGCAGCTTACAGGCGTTAAGAACAATGTCAGGCAGGGCAGGAAGACAGACTGATTAGCCTGCCCTGCATCTCGATTGAAAAGATATATCGTTTTATGCCTTTGTTCACAATGAGATTTCAGGTATAGCTTGGGTGAGTCTCTGGTCATGCGGGAAATTCAGAAGGAGTTCATTCTAGGCGTTTTGCTTGATAAATTGTCTGTCTATTGAAGAACACAACCGAAGCTGATGTCAGTGTTATTGTGATTGTCAGAGCGGAAATGGTTGGGGAAGTTACACGTAGAATGAGTTGCTAGCATTGTCCCAAGAATGGACTTAACAGAAGGCTTTGGTTCCTGCACTGTATTACTGGGTGGTCGGTGAATCTGGGGTAGCAAAATCTTTGATGCACTGAATTATGGCCGATAAAACGCCTTTGGAAAAGAAAGACGTGCAATTTGATGTGTATTTTTTTTTAATAAGCCGGATGATATTAGACGTCTAGCATGATGCAGATAAGATGAGATGAGATGTGGCAAGATAAGATAAGATAGGATAAGATGACATAAGATACCATAGATAAGACAATAAAAGATAGGACAAAATTAGAGTAAGATGAAATAAGATAGGATAAGATGATATAAGACACCATAGATAAGACAATAAAAGATAGGACAAAATTAGGGTAAGATGAAATAAGATAGGATAAGATGATATAAGATACCATAGATAAGACAATAAAAGATAGGACAAAATTAGGGTAAGATGAAATAAGATAGGATAAGATGATATAAGATACCATAGATAAGACAATAAAAGATAAGACAAAATTAGGGTAAGATGAAATAAGATAGGATAAGATGATATTAGATACAATAGATAAGACAATATAAGACAGGACAAAATTAGGGTAAGATGAAATAAGATAGGATAAGATGATATAAGATACCATAGATAAGACAATATAACATAGAACAAAACAGGGTAAGATGAGATAAGAAAAGATGAGATAAGATAATGTAAGATGAGATAAGATAGATAAATAAGATAAGATAGTTGAGATAAGGTAACGTAGGACAAGATACGATAGGACAAGATAAAATAGTGTAAGATGAGATAGTGTGAGATAAGATAAAATAAGATACTATAGGATAAGATGCGATATAATAAAATAAGGTAAGATGTGATAAGATAAGGCTAGACGAGATACCATGGGATAAATAGATAGGATAGCGTGATTTGTCCTGAAAAGGTAATTTCATTCTACATGCAAGTAACATTTACACTCAAAATGTCACTAATACGAGCATCAGATCAGGAGAGACTCAAGAAACATCGCCTCAACTTGACACTCAAGTCGCTGATGTCAAAAATAACAAGTTTATCACCAAGAAAGTGCACATTATGGGGAATCGTATTCGCTGGAAAATGAAACATCAACCAATCAATTATTCATCGATTCCCTACATCTCAAATGTCACCGTGACTTACCTCGAGTTGTGTTTATGTTTTCTGAATTTTTTTCTTCTTTTCTTCTATTCTTCCTTTTTCTTTTTTTTTTCTTTTTTCTTCTTTTGTTCCACCAGGGCGTTTGCATTTCCAGGCAGGCGTAGCTGGTGGGTGAAGACTTCACCTGGAAATTGGTGAAAAACCGGCCCCTCACATGGATTTCACGCCCTTGTGAGTAAGATAAAAGAAAAAAAAAAACAGAAAAAAAGGCCGCCGGATATTGGAAGCCTCACACGCAATCAAATTATGGAAATGTTGCCTGCCAGCAAGCAATGGAGCCATTGGCAGTGGATAAACTTGGCAAGGTAATAGCCATGCGTAGATCTTCTTCTTCTTCTCCTCCTCCTTTTTCGTCTTCTTCTTCTTCTTTTTAAATCTGTTATACTTGGTGAAATTACAATGTCTGTGTATGCGTCAATAATGAGTGCTGTTGTTGTTGTTGTTGTGTTGGGGTTTAACGACACATCAGCACGATTACGGCTATATTGTGTCAAACACGGTTAGATACGTTTATACGTCAAGAAGAAGAGAGGAAAGAAAGCGGGACAGAAGACAGGAGCAAGGAGAGAGAGAAAGAAGAGATATCTCTCCTGGAATGTCGAGGATGGCACTCCGTGGGAGACACCCCGTCGATGGCGGGCTTACACCGCCTGCAGGTGGGAGCAGAGAACCTACTTGTAAAGCCCAGGCCCTCGCGGGGACCATAATGTATGTGTGTGTGTGTGTGTTAACAATGGTTTTAGAGAGGGAGACAGAGAGACAAAACAGGGGATCAGAGACAGAGAGAAAGTGAGGGAGGGAAAGAGACAAAACAGGGGATCAGAGACAGAGAGAAAGTGAGGGAGAGAGAGAGACAAAACAGGGGATCAGAGACAGAGAGAAAGTGAGGGAGAGGGAGAGAGACAAAACAGGGGATCAGAGACAGAGAGAAAGAGAGAGAGAGAGAGAGAAAGAATGTGAGCTAGCAGAGAGAAAGAGAGAGAAAAGGCGCTTTCTGTTTGTTGGTGATTTTTATCGATTTGTTTTCTATTTTGATTTGCAACGCTCGGTAAAACTGCAATGTTTATGCATGAGCGTGTGTATGTGTGTGTGTGCGTTTGTGCGTGTGTGTATCAGTCAATGACTTTAGGAGAGAGGGAGAGAGAGGGGAGATAGCGGCTCAGAGAGAGAGAGAGAGAGAGAGAGAGAGAAAAGGCGTTTCATGTTTTTCGTGATTTTTTATTGATTGGTGTTCTATTTTGATCTGGAACACAAGCTAAAACTTCGATTTTTGTGCCTGTATTTGTGTGTGTTTGTGTGTGTGTGTTTACTTTGTGCCTGAGGCAATGGTTTTAGAGAAAGAGAACGGGAGAGAGAGAGAAAGAGACAGGGAGAGGGACAAAGATGGAGAGAATTAGAGAGAACATGTGCTTTCTTCTCGATGATTTTTTTGTTTACTTTATTTTGATCCTCAAGGCCAAGTGAAAAAGCAACATGTCATTAGTATGTGTGTGTGTGTGTGTGTGTGTGTTTGTGTGTGTGTAGCTCAATGGTTTTAGAGAGAGAGAGAGTGAAGAGAGAAGTCAAGAAGAGAGGCAAAGGTTGAAAGAGATGGAGAGAGAGAGAGAACGAGCTTTCTGTCTCTTCGATTTTGAATTACAACGTGAGGTAAAACTACGGTTTGTGAAGTTGTGTGTGCGTATGTGTGTGTATGTGTGTGTGTGAGAGAGAGTCAATTGTTTTAAAAACAGAGGGAAAAAAAATAAACAAAAAGAAAGGGACAGAAAGAGGACGGAGAGAGAGAGAGAGAGTGTGTGTGTGAGAGATACAGTGAGAGACAGCGAGATGTAGAGAAAGAGTAAGGACGGGCGGAGAGATAAAGAGGCCTGAGAGAGAGAAAGTGAGAGAGAAAGAGAGAAAGAAAGAGAGAGAGACAGAGATTGGGAAAGATAGAGTGAGAGACAGCCAGCCGTAGAGAAAGAATAAGGACGGGGAGAGACAGACTGAGAGAGAGAGAAAGAGAGAGAAAAAGAGAGAGAGAAAGAGAGAGACAGAGATTGGGAAAGATAGAGTGAGAGACAGCGAGATGTAGAGAAAGAGTGAGGACGGGGAGAGACAGAGGCTGAGAGAGAGAAAGAGAGAGAGAGAAAGAGAGAGAGAAAGAGAGAGAGAGAAAGAGAGAGACAGATTGTGAAAGCTTACAGATAGAGTGAGAGACTACGAGAGGTAGAGAAAGAATAAGAACAAGAGAGACATAAAGGCTGAGAGAGAAAGAGAGAGACTAAGAGAGAACGAGAGAGAAGAACGAGAGAGAGAAAGAGAGTAAGAGAGAGGGAAAGAGAGTAAGAGAGAGGGAAAGAGAGTAAGAGAGAAAGAGAGAGACTAAGAGAGAACGAGAGAGAAGAACGAGAGAGAGAAAGAGAGTAAGAGAGAGAGAAAGAGAGTAAGAGAGAGGGAAAGAGAGTAAGAGAGAGGGAAAGAGAGAGAGAAAGAGAGAGAGAGAAAGAGAAAAGAGAGAGAGGGAAAGAGAGAGAGAAAAAAGCCGATATTGACAAGCTCACAGGCAATCAAATTATGGAAATTTTACCGGCATCGACCGGGTAGAAGCGATTGGCAGTGCAAAAAATTGGCAGGATATAAGAGGACAGTTTCATTTCTTTTTTGATGATTTTTCTTTCAATTTCTCTCTTTCTTTCCTCTGTCCTTTTGAATTCCTCTCTTCTTCTGTCTCCCTCTCCCCTCTCTCCCCCTCTCTCTCTTCCATTCTCTCTCTTTCAATATGTCTTTGCAAAGGTATGATGACTGGAGCGATGCAAATGTTCACACACAGTACCACGAAAACCAAAATCATGCGAGTAATAGTCAATATACCATAGCCAGACCCCAGTAGGATTCAGCTGCAAGTTTGCGGTAGGAGATCGTTGTGTCCAGTCCTATTACTTTTCGTCACCAGACAAAACAGGGATTGAACAAGAAGGGTAAAAGGGAAAGAAACCACTTTTGTACCCTTTACTTGAAACATACAACATGAAAAATTCCCTCACCCCCCCCCCCCCCCCTCCTCTGGCCCCAAATAATAATAACGTAATAAAATAGAATTAAATGGTATAAAGAAAATAATTATTTTCTTTTTATGTTTATAATTTTATCAAATCTTTTGGTGATCAGTCTTTCCAATGACATGAAGTATAGGGTTTTTTTTCCTCTTTCCACTGTTTGCTCAACACCTCTTTTGTCTGGCAAAGGGAAGTAATAGGGCTGAGCACAGCCATCTCCCATTGAAGGACAGGGAAGGTCACGGCGAGGAGATCCTGGCCTTGCACAAGCCTGTCGCATTCACACAACAACTTGACAGGCAAAATCGAAAAGAGCAAAAAGTTCTAAGCTTCCCCAGACAGATTGCGTAACATCCGGATCTGGAAGTTTTTACCTTCATGTCTGAGCTCAGGGCGGGTTTAATTATCACCTGGGGAGAGAAGGGAAAGGGCAAACACTTACACAGAAAAGACCATACGTTACCCCTGCCGTCAAGTCTCTATCACATACAACAGATAAGAAAGTGCTATAAAGTCAACAGGGTAACGTTACTCTATATCAGAGGGGACGCAATGGCTCTGTGGTTTGGCGTCTGCTCACGGAGAAAACGGGCCGGGATCGACTCGAGGGTTCTGCATCGGGGATGGAAGGACACGATGATCGAAAACACGCATTTTTTCAGTGACTCAACGGTCCCCTGGCTTCCTCTGGGTAGGGAAGCCCGACGTCTAGCCTTCTCGGATAAG